>BQNB010093455.1:0-26365 GCA_026074375.1 Tanacetum coccineum | reverse complement strand
CTTTCCACCTAGAAATTGCAATCCTCTTGATGTGCTTTTACAATCATCTTTACCCTGCATGCTCTGCATCTGAATATGCAATTAGTTTAAATCCGGAATCCTTCGGATACCATAGGCCTATGTTATAGGACTGTATCAGGTACCAAAAGATCCATTTAACCTCTTTGATGTGTTTGACCATAGGACATGCTTGATAACGAGCACATACAAAAGTAGCAAAAGCAATGTTTGGATGACTGGCTGTTAGGTACATAAGCCCTCCTATCATACGATAATAAGTTGTTTGATCAGTAGGAGTGCCTTGTAAATCAGCATACAGCCTCTCAGTTGCCATAGGTGTACTCATTGAGATACATTCATCTAGACCATGTTTCTTTAACAACTCAATTGCATATTGTGACTGACTTATGAATATGCCACGGGAAGATTGATGAACTTGAAGTCCAAGAAAGAACTTTAGTTCACCCATCATCGACATTTCAAAATTATTTTTCATTAGATTTGCAAAACGTTTTGAAAAAATAGATTTGTTGAACCAAAAATAATGTCGTCAACATATACTTGAACAAGTAATATGTCTCCCCCGTGACGTCGTGTGAACAAGGTTGGGTCAATAATACCTTTAGTGAACCCATGTTTAAGTAGAAAAGAAGACAATTTGTTATACCATGCACGTGGTGCTTGCTTAAGACCATATAGAGCTTTTTAAACCTGTAGACGTAATCTAGAAATTCTAGATCAATAAACCCTTCAGGTTGGCTGACATAAACTTCTTCTTTCAAAGGGCTATTGAGAAAAGTCGTTTTGACATCCATTTGAAAGATTGTAATATTCTTATGAGCAACATAAGTAATAAACATCCGAACAGCCTCAAGATGAGCAATAGGAGCAAATGACTCTTCAAAATCAATGCCTTCTTCCTGCCTGTATCCTTTTGCCACAAGATGAGTTTTGTTTCGAACCACACTATTTTCAGCATCACACTTATTCTTCCAGAGCCATCTGAGAGCAATAATATTCTTTCCTTCTGGTCGTGGAACGAGTTCCCAAACTTAATGTCTCTCAAATTGTTTCAACTCATCTTGCATGGACTCAATCCAACTATGATCTGCCATAGCTTCTTTGATATTCTTTGGTTCAATTGTGCTGACGGTTAATGCATACATGCATACCTCAGAATCTGTGTGTAGCCGTTGGCGAGTCATGACAGGTTTGGATGGGTCACTAATAACTTGGTCTAGAGGATGATCTTTTATCTAAATATGTGTTGAGGGTTGTACTTGGTGGAAATTCTACACATTTGATAGTTCTAGAGTCGTTGTAGATGACTCAATTTCCTCATGACTTGGAGGATTATATGAAACAAAGTGTGAATTTCCATCTAAATGAGCAGAATCTTCTTGATTGAATTCATCAGCCTCTGTTAAAGAGATTGGAGAGGTTTGGTCATCAAATGTAGTTACAATGGGAGGAGCCTTATGTTCGTCAACAATAATTGAAGATGTAGAAGACGAGTCTTCATGAATTTGAGTCAGTTGTGCAGCGAAATTGATGGGTGTATCAGAAGACTTTGTCTTAAAATATTCTTCAAACATTGGACCGAACAAATTATCTAAATCTTCTTTAGATGGGGTATTCATTGTTTCTGCTGATGAATTATGATTTATGAATCGTTGAAACTCGGGTTCTAAACAATCGTGTTCAGAAGCCATAAATGTGAGCTCGTCAAACTTGACATTTATGGTTTCCATAATATTTTTAGTACGTCTGTTATAGATTCGAAACCCTCTTGATGTTTCCGAATAACCAATAAAGACCCAAATATATGCTTTTGGTTTCATTTTTCAAGATTTCTTGCTTTTTCCTCTTTCATAAGCAGAACAAAGGTGATCTTTTTCATATTTAAACTTTGGAAGACCATCAACCAAGTCAAGTCTGGTAAGATCGTTTATGGTGCCGAAATTAAGATGTGAGAGTCTGTAGTGCCATAACCATGACTTTGTTGAAGTTGCCTTAGACATTAGACAAACGGG
Organism: Tanacetum coccineum; assembly: GCA_026074375.1. Taxonomy (NCBI): domain Eukaryota; kingdom Viridiplantae; phylum Streptophyta; class Magnoliopsida; order Asterales; family Asteraceae; genus Tanacetum; species Tanacetum coccineum. The sequence goes on along the minus strand of BQNB010093455.1, from coordinate 24,332 downwards.
TGAAGAAGCAGCCATATCAGAAATGGTGATAGTATATAAATTTGATTTGCGACCGCCTATAAGCAAATCATCTCCTTCCAGATTACGCACATAACATGTCTTAGAACGAAAAGCCACTTCTAAATTGACATCACAAAATTGTCCAACGCTAAAGAGATTATGTCCAAGACCTTCAACATAATATACATGATAAATAGTGATATTGCCCTGTATATAATCACCATAGCCTGTGATTTCTACAAAATTATCATTTCTAAAGCGAACGGTGCCCATGAATTTCTCAATGCAATTTTTCAGCAGTGATCGATCACCCGTCATATGCTTTGAACAACCACTATCAACAATCCACAGAACAATCTGAACTACCTGCAACACAATAAGAAATAGCACATGGACAAGTAGGCAATTTGACAACCCATTTCTTAATAGAGACCGATTGTTTTTCAGATTAATGAATATTCTGACCATTCGGTTTTTTGTTAACAGGATACCAAACAACATCTGGTTTTGATTCAAACCATTTTTGCCAGATTCGACTAGTTTTAATTTTGTTCTTCATGTATGTGCTTAAAGATTTATCTTGTATATTTCTTTTCTTTGTACTAGAAACCTTATCATTAGCTTTTGAGGTACTTTTGACAACAATCTTAGGTTTAGAGACTACATAAGTAGTATCTAAAGACTTAGACAGTGTCGACGCCTTAGAAAACCTAGTCTTATGAACTACATAAGTATTATCATAAGATTTTGGTGTTCTAGATTTAGTGGATAAGGTTCTACGAATATTTGAATGCACATTCAATTTATAATTTGCAAAACAGTTATCATGGCATAGAATAAGCACATTTTGCATACAAGAAACACATAACAAAATTTTCGCTTTAGAAGCGTTTGCAACATCAACATCAATTACATTATCTTTGTTTGAGATAACATTTTTAGATGTGATATCTGTTTGCTTATTTTTCCTAATGTAAACTACTACTTTCTTTGTTGGCTTCTTAGAGTTAGCTAAGACCCTATTCTTGACATGTGAATCTCTATTCATTGGTCTTCTAACACTAGATGCAGCATTCATTCCTATAGAAGATAAATCATGCTTAGCCTAATTTATTTGTGATTCATGAGTTTTGACAACTTTGTACATTCCAGGTGCTATGACATTTTTGTTCTAATTCACTCCGCTTTGTTTGACAGGTGAAGTCTGTAAAGTGACTGGTTTTGACACGACATGGTTTTCTTCTGATTTTTGAACATCCGTTTTCTTTTGAATAACATGTTTGTGTAATGGTGTGACACAAAGAAGAGGTTAAGAACCATTTGTCTTGTCAAACTTAGTATTTACAGACTTACCTTTTTCAACATTTGTCAGTCTAGTTTTTAACTCAGATATGGTAAACAAAAGATTCTGATTCTCAGCACGAATAGCACCATATGCATATGTTTTCTCAGAGACATGAGCAATTAATTCGTCCATTTCCGTTTGAGTTTGAGACCGTGTCTTTTTGATTGAATTAAAAAGCTTTTGATATTCTAATTTGACATTGTCACGTTCTTTTATCAAAGATTGCACCGTAAAATCCAAAGACACGTTCTCATCTTCAAGTTTTTCCATTTTTGAAATCCAAGAATAATCAAGAGGATTTGTGTTTTTATTCTTAAAACTTGAATCCCATTTATGTTTTTCTTTTTCATGTTGTAACTTTAATTCAAAATCAACACTTTGCTTTTCACACCTTTGAACATCTTTTTCAAGAATTTTTATTCTTGCTTGCAAACCCTCTTGAATCTCGATGGATTTCTTTTTAAGTTGTTCAATTTCAGCATGGAGTGAATTGTCTACACATTCATGATTTAACAACACACTTAATTCAACTTCATGCTTGAGAGATACTTCCAAAAGTTGATCTTTCAAAAAATCATTTTGCTTCTCTAGTTCACAAAGTTCACTTTCTGTAGACTCAAAAACATCTTTCATCTCTTTTATATCCCTCTGAAATAGTGTCTTAAAGAATTCAAAATAGAACTGCAACTCGTTTACAATTGGTTTGAGTTGATCTTGACAAAAATCATTGAGTTGTATTTCTTCAGGTGACGTATAAAAAATGCTTGCTCTTTTACAGTTCTTTTGAATTAATTCAGACAACCTTTGAAAACAATTTTTTATTTTATCTAATTCAATGATCAAAGGTGACTCACTCGGCATTGATGCCGGGATAGAAGGAGTTGCATTTGAATTCTTGTCAGAAGGAATAAAAGAAGATGGAAAATATTTTTGCTCAGCAGAAAGTTCTTTTTGAGGAACAAAGTCTTTATAGAGAGCATTTATTTGTGCATAATCAATTGTCCAACAATTCTGTTTATTTGCAACAGCAATTGGATCATTCATTTTTTCGTACACTTTTTGTTGACTTTTGGAAGCATCATCAAGAGTGTCCTCAGTATCTCTAACATTCAAAGAAATCTCTGAATTACCTAAACTAGAGGCAAGATATAACTTTGGACATTGAGAAATTGGTTGCTTGAGTGTATAAGGATTCGGGTACCCCAAACCATGTTTTAATTGCTGATTATACACAAATAATAGCTTTGGTCCAAGCATAAACATTCCTTGTAAGGAATTGCCAAATTTCAAAATTAGATCCACATTCTTTTTTAGTTTGGCCTCAAGATCTAGAACAGTGTCTTGATATCTATCCTCATTTTCACTCATTTGCCTTTTTAAAATTGAATGAGTCTTTTGAAGTTCCTCATTTTGCCATTTGTAATCTTTGACATCTAAATCTAATTTATCTTGTTGTTTTTCTAGATCTCGAATGATATCTCGATCACGAACAAATTGAGACTGGGCTTGTTGACTAAAATGTTTTGCTCGTTTATCGGCCTCAAGAAATTCGTTGAGATAATTATTATTCCCGTTTATGTTTTATAAAACTCAAACCCTTTCCTTATATAACTCAAGCTGACTAGTCAAAGTCGTGTTTTGTTTTTGAACTTTTTGAGCAAATATTTGTTGTTTTTCAGCTTCCCGATATGCATTTCTAGCTAATTGCTCTAACGCACATAGATCAGGAACATGTGTATCTTTTTCAATACTATCACTATTAACATTCCCATTAGGTGAAGCAAATATAATATCGCTATCAAATTGATCATCACCAATAGTACTGTTAATAATTTTAGTATGATTTGGATACATTTGTTCTTTATTTTCAGTGTTGGATGAAGATTGCACCTCACTTATAAATGCAGAATCATAGCTTGGCCTAACATCAGAAGTGTTATTAGCTAGTTGAATTATGGCCATTAAGCATATGTTTGTACTGAGTTCTTCAATTTCTTCCATCCTTGAAGCATCAGCAAAGAGAAAATCATTCTGCTTATCGGTAAGAATTACTCCAGCTTCATCCTGTTTTGCCATCAACATTTGTTCCATGAAGTATTTCGAGTCCCGAACTCTTGGCTTTGGACAATTCCTGGCATAATGTCCTTTTCCACTGCAGTTGTAGCATTGAACAGTTGAAGTGTTTCCTGAAGACGAGGTTCGAAGAGTCCTTTGAACATTTTTGGTCTCATTTGGAGCATTAGATCCTTTTACGATTTCCTCTTAAACATAAACTCGTCTATTATTTCTTCCAGCATTACCAGAATTCCTGCTTTAAATATTCACCCTATCACCTTGAATGATTGCTTGGTTTCTGGTATTTGATGAAGTGCAAAGACGATTATTTGTTGGAGTAGAAAAATTTTGAGTAATGGCTTGAGCAAGTAACAACATTGCTGATGCTAGAGGATCTTCAGAATTGCTGTGAACATCATCCTACTGGTACTCAACTTCATAATCAACCACAGACGTAGGATGTGTCACATAATAAGATGATGTGTTTCTGGAAGATGAACCCGTATGTGCTACGAGAGCCAAAGGATCATGAGATTTTTCTAACTTCTTTGCTCTTGAGACATTAACCAGTTTCTCGAATTGCTAAAGATAATCAAAAAGATCATCAAACGTATCCACTGTCAGACGTTTAACAAGGCAAACTTGGGTGACATATTTCAACCATTCCGGTTGCAAGCTATTCAGAAACTTTATGTTAATTGTGACAATTGGAAAATGCCTGCCATTTCTTTCCAAATCATTCATTAACTGAGCAGAACGATTGTAGACAGAAACAAGTGCTTCCCTTGGTTCAACAACAAACTAATCAAATTCGTTTGTAAAATGAGTTTCTCTGTCAACTTTGTTTTGTATAGTTCCCTTCATCAGACGTTCAACTCGTTTACACATATCTTTGGCCGAAGTGCAAGCATCCACAGAATTATAAATTTCATTTGGAATTGAAAGAAGAATCAGATTCATAAGCTCCATTTCAACATCATAATGCAATAACGCATCTCCTTGTAAATGCTCAACGGTTTACAATTTCAGAACTGTCGAATTGTTAGGAATGAACATCTCAAACTGATAAGGACCTTCATCAAGCGCTTTGTTAAGCCACTTTTGGTTTTCCCTCTTTTGATTTATATATCGTCTAAATCTACTTGCCCACGGTATATAACTACCCCTTTCAAGCATGGGAGGCCTAGTCTCAGAACCGGCATCAGCAAGGGATTGTTGATATGTTTTGGATGTTGACATTTCTTATGATTCAAAGATTGGATCTTTGTAGACGAAAATGAGTGATATTTGTGAGAAGATTTCCAAACTCGGTAACAATTGTGAAACTCGGACAACACTGTTCTCGGATAACAAGTAGTCTGAAACTCGGTACACTTCTCGAACAGAACTAAACTCGGAAAAAATACTAACAAACTCGGTATTCCTAAAACGTATTAAACTCGGAAATACCCTTAATCCTAAAATCGATTATAGCAATCTCGATAGAACCGAGTTTTGAAAAATTCGTTGACTAAGGATTAACAATGATCACAAACTCGATAAAACCGAGATTTATGATGACTGAATAATCGAAAACACATATAACGTCAAATTCGATAGAACCGAATTTGACTTCCGAGTTTTAGAAATTGAAGAATTTGTTTTCAAAATCCCAATTCACGATAAAACCGTGAAATTGTGGTTTTAACACTTTGTAAGCGTATTCCCGAGAGTAAATTCACTAAGTCCTTATTCACACTTTTCGATAAAACCGAAAATGTGTGAAAACTTATAAAACTCGATCTTCAACCGAGTTTATCAATAATCTCCTAATATACAATTTTTGATAGAACCGAAAATGTGTATATATCTATTACAATACTTTTCTATCGAGAAACTAAGGGTAATAAGCAAAAACTATCAGAAAAACGATCCGAGAATACAAAAACCCCTACCGAGAATACTAAACCACTTCCGAGAATGATAGACTACTACTGAAAATGAAAACTCCACCAAAATTCGTAACGTTAAATCAAGTAGATCACTCAATCACTCGAAATAACTGCCAAAATACAACTCGAAAGCTCAAGAAACTCAATCGAATCCACCGAATATCATCTTGAGGTTATCAAACGTGTATAAAATCACAAATCGAATCACTCTAATCCTTTAATGGCGTATGATACCACTTGTTAGGTCTTGTTTATCTTGAATCATACATAATCAACCATGGAAGCTTGTAGAAAATAGTAGAGGAAGGTAAATATTCAAATTTCAAATGTTATTAAAATGGAGGGAAAATGAAAAGTTTGTTACAAGACATCACCTTCTAATGATGATTAGAAAGGGTATTTATAGGAGAAGGAAAGAGGCTCCCCTTCCTTTATTTTTCACTTCTAGTCCATATTCTTTGGCAATTATGCTATTTCTTACTTTTAGCACAATATACCTTATTACAAACTACTTTATTCTAAACAAAATAAAGACTAATGACTAAATATAACCAAACCACATAATCGATAATTTTTATGAACCTAACATGTGTATATTATAAAACAGATCTAGTAAAGCTCTGACCCAAACATATGGGCCATTTTTTTTTGCTAAGATGCCCCCAGTGAATTTATATTTTAACAATGGTTGATTTAAGATAGGGGTGTTAATCAGTTCGATTATCGGGTTATTCGATTAGTTCGGTTAATTTTTTTTAGGTTAACAATGGTTTGGTTCCCAGGTTGACCCGAATAACTCGAATTTTACTTTTTATTTAAAAAAAATAATTATTACATAAATATTTAGGCAAAATTTTTTATTTCAAGCATAAAAAATGTTTTTTTTATATTAGGATAAATTTTTAATAGTATTTATATATATATAAATATATAAAAAATATATATATTTATATGAATTCGGTTTTCGGTTTTGATTGCCAAACCCATATCAAACCCGAGAACTGAATTAGTAGTTCGGTTCGATTATTAGTTCGGTTCGATTGTTTTCGGTTCGGTTCAGTTTAGGTCTTTCAGGTTTTTTTCTCACCCCTAATATTTTAAGATATAGAGTTAAGATCAACATAGACCCATTATTTATCATAGATCCAATGAACCAATCCTAGCCACTCATTTTTTCATCAAAAATAAAAAAACTCACTTTCCACCTCTTTTTTAAAAATAAAATATCTCACACACTGTTAATCGTTACGCAAAACAAAACATATCATCGCGACGAGAATTAAATTATCTTTCTATAGAGGGGCGACACTATGTACTTTCGACGAATTTTTTTTTATGATTTTATGAAGTCATATACGATTTTATGAAATCATATATGATTTATGAAATCATATATGATTTTATGAAATCATATATGATTCGTTATATGAATCATATATGATTCGTCATACGAATCATATATGATTTTCGCAATTCGTGACTGAAACAAAATTGAAAAAAAGTTCGCATAAAATCGTATATGACTTCATAAAATCATAAAAAAAAATTCGTCGAAAGTACATAGTGTCGCCCCTCTATAGAAAGATAATTTAATTCTCGTCGCGATGATATGTTTTGTTTTGCGTAACGATTAACAGTGTGTGCGATATTTAATTTTTTAAAAAGAGGTGGAAAGTGGTTTTTTTATTTTTGATGAAAAAATGAGTGGCTAGGATTGGTTCATTGGGTCTATGACAAATATTGGGTCTATATTGAACTTTTGCTTAAGATATATATTATGACAAATTATTCAAAGCAAGTAAAAACCCAAAAAGAAGTGATTCCACCCCAAACACCTTTTTCACTTTGTTCCCCAAACAAAAATCTCATCGCCGCCGCCACCACTGATTCACGGCCGTCACTCGTTCAGGTAAGTACATTCTTCAGTCATTCATGTTTATGTAAAACCCTAGATAGGGTTAGTTAGTTTAGTTATAACGTGTTTGTTATAATTTGTAGTGAAAAAATGGCCGAAGAAGCAGCATTAGCTGAAAAAGAAATATTAGGTTATCTAGAACATAAAGACCTGATTAAAGACTCCGGTGAATTCGCTGTGGAGAAAGGATTATCTCATGATGTGGTTGTTAATGTTATCAAGAGCCTTAACGGTTTTAAATATGTCATTGCTCAGGTATTATATTCTTTTCTTTTATCTGATAACGCGCAATGTGTTGTATTTGTAACTCGATACTGTAACCGAATGCGGAATTTTTGTCCGAGGTTTTTTAGGTCTAGTAATGTATTTTAGTTTGTGTAACTTGATTTATCGATAGTAGGAACGTGAATTTTGACTCACAGTTAAAGATTTGCTGTGAGAGGTCGTTTAGGCTTAGTCTCGTGGTTTAGGTATTTTGTAGCGAGACCTAGTTGTCACGTGTTTTCTGTTTTTTGTTGGCATTGTTTGGACGGAATAACTGAAGTTTGTTAAGTGCGTGAAGTGAGTGATTTGTTGATACTGTTACGAAACGCGACATGAGAATTTTGTCCAGATGACACTTTTTGTGGCAAGTGTTTTAGGCGCGCTCTCGTATTTTAGGTATAAATTGTTCACAGGACAATAGAATGGTCTTGTATTTAGGTATAAGAACCATTTTTTTGGCTTGTTCGGCTCAACTTGCCTAGGTCACTGACCTTGTAGCGAGTAATCGCCCTTCACTCGGCTTCCCAACACTGGGTATTTTTGTATGGGACCTAGTTGTCAAGCGAATCGTGCTTGAGTGTGAAATGAACTCTCTGGTAATGATTGCTTGGATGGAATGACTTTCCCGTGCATATGGTGAGTTGAGTGTTCAGATGACTGTATTTGGTACTGTAAAAGAGAAATAATAGATCCAAAAGTTGAAGAACGTTTTCATTCTGTTATACCTTAGATTGCTGCAGTTAAAGTCGGTTAAGTGCTTGATTGATGGTAAAAATTGTACACAAATTATAAGCTATGAAAACATAGATTTTGGAAAGGTGATTTTGGGATTAGAGGTTGAGGGGAAGAAGAATCTAGAAGAGAATGTTAATCATCTAAACCAATTCAGGTGATATATATCAAGTAATTTCGTTTAAGTTTGGTGAAAAAATGATGTAATTTATACGATTTTGTGAGTGTGGGTATTACTTTTCTTTAAGTAACGTGAATGTTTGTAGTTTATACATGGATGATACTTTGCTATGAGTTGAAAATTTAGCAGAAAAGGGTTTTTTCAATGTTGGTGTTATCTCAACCAAAGTTCGTAAATTCCCTATGAGATGTTGGTTCACTGCTATATTTTTTTTTTGTGCTTCATCAAGAGATAAGAAGATAATTCATGGTCATATTCTCACATATTGATTTTTATGTACTTTGTGATTTTTATATGTATGTACTTTGTTATGTTTTGTATGTTAAGAGGCAACTGAGTTATTAGTTCATAATCTTGGTGTTCATTATTGATTATATATTCCTTTCGCCTTTCTTTTGTTCTTTTACCCTCCTCATCCACAATATTTGTTTATGTTCTATTTCTTATCCAGACAAATATATGAATTTGGATTTTAATATCTGTATATGTACCGAAATTTGTTTTTGCCTATAGGATATTAAGAAGGAAAATTGGCAGTTAACTGCTGAAGGAAAAACTTATGCTGCTAATGGATCTCCTGAATTTCAACTATTCACAGCTATCCCACCAGAGGGTATCTCAAAAGCAGATTTGCAGGTAAAACAAATAAGTCATCTACCTACGAGATGTGGGTTGCTAGAATTTAATTTGTTTTACTTGGTCAATTCTGATAGCATATGATATTTATTTCTGAAAATAGTTGGTCACTTGTTGGAAAGTATACTCATTAATATAATTTTTGATGCAGAAAAAGGTGGGCGACACAGTCTTCAAAATAGGTTGCCAACAAGCGAGTAAAAATAAATGGGTGGAGATGGGGAAGACACAAGTATCTAGAAAGGTAGTTTTTTGAGTTTTGTTAAGGATGACCGGAGTAAATTCAAGTTTCTACTTGCCTAGCCATTGTTATCAATATAATCCAGTCTTTGATCTTTATGTTTGTTCGCTTGATATTTAAAGCTTGACCTTAGTATCTGTTTTTGGATCCCATAATTACTTCTCTTCATTGCGCTTGGTATATCAAATATGCATGGAGGAAGATTATGTATCTGGGGTTTACCAGAAAACCGTTTGGTAATCGTGTTGTGGTGTACTGAACAGTGTTATCCACACGCTTTTCTATTACATGTTTTGTTCATATTGTTCTGTGTAGCAATAATTAATGCTTAACTAGTGCTAGTTTATATATTCTGTTAAGTTTGGTATGCTTGATATGGCAGAAGTTAATCTTTTATTGTATTGACTTGGTGTAGGTCGAACACGTTGATGATAATGTGAAGGCTATGCTTGTGAAGATAAATGATGGAGAGGTTCGTGAATTTACCAAGCTTCTTCACTTTAGCTAGATAACAAATCATTGTATGTTGCTTAAGTTTGACCAATGGTATAATTCATCTCAGGTCCTTAACCAGGAGGATATTGATGCTTTGAAGCGAAGAAAACTAATTTCTCCACAGTAATATTCTTATATGACATCTTATTTATTATGCTTTTGGTTAAACATCAAGATAACTTGGGTATATAATTACCGCATTATTTGCATTGATGTGCAAATTGCACATGCGTTATATAGTTGACTTTGTTTGTCAGTGTGCATTTTCCTTCACTTTACATTTGAATCATATGCTTCCTTCTGTATTTTGATCTGGATGCCTTTTACACTTTTCGCAGGATATGGAAAGGCTTTTCAGTTACAAAAGGTCCTGATTATGCCCCCATAAGGAAGAAACCTGCCACGGATTTAACCCGAGAAAATCTTTTAAGGTAGTCTATAGACCTTTTTTTGTCATTTGCAAGAAAAGATTTTTGAGAAATCCTAAACTTGTTTTTTCTTTGGTTATTGGTTACAATTACACAAAGAAAAGATATATATGTGCTTAAAAAGGTCTGAGACTCAGAATTATGGTTCAGTAAAAGTCAACCTTCTGTTTTCTTTCTTTATCGGCCAAGAAACTCAATTTGATAGAAATTTCGTTTACAATAAATCTTTGAAGATTTCTTAATCAAGTCAGGTGTTCTCTGTTTTTGAAAAACAATTCGTGTCTTTCTGAAAATGGAACAGGTCAATGAATACCATTTTTGCAGTTACTTGTTCAACAACGTGTGTTGATTTTTTTTCTTTTTACATGTCACAAAGAGGGAAAAAAGTTGTAGAGTGAGAAGGAATCTGATGTGATCTGCATCTATTTTAGTTGTCTTTTACAATTCAACAACTTAACACATAGTTTTGTAGGAGTTTCTCAGTCCATTTGAAAGTAAGTTAGTTTTTACGCTTATACTTAATGTGTGTTCATGTCTGAAACAGTTTTGTAATAAAAAGGGATTTTGAAATAACTTTTCTAAGTAGTAAGTATACTTAAATTCACCTAAAGTTGTGTGGGAAAAAGTAATTTCTGGAATTGCAACGGGAGATTGAGAATACTGTTATTTAGGTTTTATTCATTATGTTCTCGTTATCACCTTTCCTCATATCAAGTAAAAATGCGTGTGGGTCTTAAAATATAATAAATGAGACCTAGAAAATGGAATGATGAATGGATGGAATTCATCATTGTTGGAAAAGCGGATGTCTCATAGTCATTTATATCTGCATTTTATTTTTGTTTGATAGTGGCGAGTGGAAGGAATTGGAGTTTAAAAAGTATAATTTCAGTGCAAAAGGTATCCCTACTGAAGGCGGCTATCTCCATCCACTACTCAAGGCAAGAATATTATGCATCACTATTTTCCTAAATGTTTTAATAATCTTATTCGTAATCATTTTGTATAATAGCCAATAATTTTCTGTTATTCTACTATAATAATATTGGCAAAACTTAGATGATAAAATAGATTTCCCTTCCTTGCAACATAAGAAGGATTTGATTTCAGTGATTTGTATGCATAAAAGTGAGGCCGCGTACAACTGAGTCAAAAAGGCTCACCAACCTGCACGGGAAAACCACATCCGTTTACCCGTTTGTATGCATAAGAGTTTATTATGGGCAAGTTTGGGTTGCATAGTTTAGTCAGCAAATCATATTCAAAGGACAAGTCCAGTGTTGATAAAATTAAAAACCAGTAAAATTTGTTGGTGTCAAAAACATGGTCAAAAACTCAAAACATTGGAATAACGCAAATTTATTTTCCGTCAACTTTATAATTTGCACCTAGTAGTCCAGGTAGACACACTGATAATCTTGCCTTGACACTCAAACTATTTCCCTATACAACAAAGTAGCCACATGTAGTATTAGGTGGCAAAATGGCAGGTTCGGTAATGCGCTCATCCGAAACACTTTTTCGTTTAAAAATTATTAATCTTAACATAATTAGTGTAAACGATTCCAGAGTATTTTGGAGGTTTTATGCATTATATATACTTTTAGGGTGATTTTTCACCCATCTTCTTATACTTTATACGAGTATTATATAAATTCCACCCGCTTGTCCAGCTGAAGGTAAAACATAACCTGAATTGACGTCTTCATAAGACAATGGTTGGAAATCTTTCTCTGGTGTGGAGTATGCCTTTTGTTTTGTGTATTTATATATTCTTTATAGATATGTTGATACATAAAATTGTCTTATAGATGATGTAATTGTTAATCAAACGTAATTTTTTTATCTCTTATTATGGAATTGTTGCAGGTAAAGAAACAGATGCAGATGATTTTTCTTCAGATGGGGTAATTTCGACTATCACTTTTCATACTTGCTTAATTTTATCTAATGATGGCATATATAATACTGTTTGTTTGATAGCGCAGATTTGAGGAGATGCCAACAAACAACTATGTTGAAAGCAGGTAGCTAATGCTCCTCACCTCTGCTCCTATATTATCTATTATTATAGTAGTTGATATAATTAGCTTGAACTACCTTCTTTCACAAATACAGCTTCTGGAACTTTGATGCACTTTTCCAACCGCAACAACACCCTGCTCGTGATTCACATGATACGTTCTTCTTAAAAGGTATGCACTATAATTTTTGTCATATTTTTTTGCTTCTGAATTTACACTAATGGGTGATTTGACAATGACATTTTTAGAACCTTCTACCACAAGAACTCTTCCTGAAGATTATGTTGCAAGGGTGAAGCAGATTCATGAGACTGGAGGTCATGGATCAAAAGGGTATGCGAGTACCATCCTACGAAACTTGTATATTGCAGGCGTTATTCACATTTATACTTTTTTTTATTTCTAAAAATTGTGGAAACGTTTATGTTGCAGGTATGGATATGATTGGAAACGGGAGGAATCAAATAAAAACTTGTTACGAACTCATACAACTGCCGTGTCCTCGAGGATGTTGTATGCACTTGCAAAGGTTTTATTTTCTCCGGTTTCCCCAAAGAAATTTATTGAAAAAGAAAAGATACATTAAGAAAAATGGTTTGAAAATAGAAAAAAGATGTTCTATGCTGGTTCTTTTATCCTTAACTGATATATTTTGCAGAAACCTTTTGTACCCAAGAAGTACTACTCTATTGATCGAGTTTTCAGAAATGAAGCTGTTGATCGCACACATCTTGCTGAATTTCATCAAATTGAAGGTATCTGTTGTATGACTTGTGGTCTTAGAGTAACATTGCAATAGGAACTAACAAGAGCAATGTATTAATTGTTAATGCTTGTTACATGAAAGTGATGAAACTATAAAAAAGGTTATACAAAATTTTGCTCAAGAGTATTTCTCACAATAAATGAATTTCTTGTAGGCATGTCTCATCAATATGATATTGCTTTTACTTTTTGTTTCAGGGCTAATATGCGATCGTGGACTAAATCTTGGAGATCTTCAGGGCGTGCTACATGACTTCTTCTCCCGTTTGGGTAAAATTATTGATATGTTGAATAATACTTGCTTTGAATTCTGACGCTAAATTTGAACAATGTTTTTATAATCTTGTGTCATATTTTACTGCAGGAATGACTAAGTTGCGTTTCAAGCCTGCTTACAATCCATACACTGAACCCAGCATGGAGATATTCGGGTAGGGTAACGTAATTGCTAATTGATAAATGCAAGAGTGTGCGACTTCTCACCACTTTATTATCTGACGTGGCAGTTATCATGAAGGCTTTAAGAAATGGGTTGAAGTTGGAAATTCTGGGATGTTCAGACCTGAAATGTTACTTCCTATGGGACTTCCAGAGGATGTTAGAGTTATTGCTTGGGGTCTTTCCCTTGAACGGTATGTGCAAACTATATTCTTATATGTGTGAATTCTGTAATTAGCAGTTAATGACTGATACTATGCGTCTATCTTCATTTTCGTAGAACATGTGACTAATAGAAGTGGCAAAAGGGGCGGGTTGGGCAACGGTTAAATCGGGTCAGGTCAAATGGGTAATTATTTGGGGTGGGTTCAAGCTGGTCAGATTGGGCTTGACCCCTAACAGTTTTTTTTTTAATTTATTACTCCGTGATACATAGTACTTACTGTGATTTATAATTATCTCAAATACCATATTATTACAAGATCTAAAAACTTCTAAAATAAGATTTAGAAGGTCTAAGGTCTTTTATGCATTTCATTATTATGGTACTCTTCGGAAGACATGCAAGTTCTAGCATTAATGTAGTTTCTATTCTAGTTAAGATTCTTTGTTAGCCCATTTGACCTGATGGAATAAAAACCATAACCCAAATCGACTGGCATAAATCTGTTGCTTATCTGATTATGTGTTCTACAAATCTAATCATGTGAAAAGGGTAATCTTAAATTCCACTGGTCTTACTAATATAATTATGTGTTTGGGGTTCATGCTACCAATGGCTATAAAGCAATAACATATATACATGTTTAAAGTGTTATATATAGTAGATTTCCATTACAATTTATAAATCCAATTGATTTGACACCAGGCCTACTATGATCCTCTATGGCATCGATAACATCAGAGATCTCTTTGGGCACAAGGTATGTGCAATTACTTTTGAGCTACCATTGGTCAAAAATCATTGAAACAAAATTTCCATGATTTTAAAACTTGGTTTGATTTTGTTTATGTCTATTCAGGTGGACCTGGGTCTTATCAAGAGCAACCCCATATGCAAAATTGGCCTACAGTACCAGCCTGATGATGAGGTGGTCGGTTAATACATCTGATCTTTGAAATATACCAAGTTTTTTGGCACAAAATACTGCACATGAATGTGATCATTCAAAGATACATGCTTCTAGTCTCTTATTGTTAAATACGTTGAAGATCAGAAATAGATTTAGTCTTGTTGTGGAGCTCGGTAATTGACAAGTTTTTTTGTATCATCACTTTACTTGAGTTGTCATCTCATTCGACTTTATGCAAGCTCTGCCACGTGCATTACAAGTGTGATTGGGTTTTCAGTTAATGGCATATAGGCATGGATAGTTCAATATATTTGGTTGCTGCTTGGTGGTGTCGGTTTTCGTCTCTGTCCGTTGGCTGTTCAATGTTGAGTGTTCCAGCAATTTTTTTTCCTTTTTTTTGACTTTAATGGGTTTGACCATATTATTTATAATAATTTTTTGACAAGATTTTTTTTATTAAATTAAATATTTTATAGAAAAATTAATGGAGGAACCACTTTTCCTTATTTAAATGCATTAAAAAGTTTAAAATTCAAAAAATATAATCATTAATGCAATACTAGTTTTAATGCCCGTGCACGTACGGGGTTTAGACATTATGTTTTTTTAAATACATGTATGATTTTTATTTTGTTTTATAAGTTATGTTAGAGTATTATCGAAATCATATGAAGATAATAGATTCATATCTTATATATATTATATGAGCTTGAAGATAATTACTAATTTTTTTTTCTTTTGATTTACCTGTTAACTAATTCGACATTGTAAGCCGACTAATCTCTACAAAACTACTCTTTTAGGTAGCCCGAAGTCGGCTCATGTGAACCTTCGAGGCCACAAGGGGATTAGTTTTCTCCTCGTTATATTCGAACCATTGACCTCCACTTTGGAAGGCTGGTTATCTTACCGTTGGGTATGCAGTTGATATTGTATATGTTTTATGATTCTAGTTGCATTATTGAGTCAGCTATACTTAAGATTAATGGTCACACTTTGTGTTAAAACATGTAAAAATTTAGCTTCGCAATCGAATTTAAAAGCATCAAGTTGAGTTATCAAAATCGTCAATATTTATAGAATATAGAAAGCTAAAAAACTCAAATAAGTATTATGTTTCGTACATACAATATGTTTTGGTCAAACAAAGATTTACCTATTGTATATCTTTAATACATATACAAATATAAAAAGAGTTTTACCCATTTTTCCGTCACCAACACTTTTTTAAGATATAAAAGTAGCCTAGATTGTTATATATGATTTATAGGCATACATACATGTCAATGGAATAAAGACTTTTTGAGAAATTTAAATGTTAGAATTTTAGTACGTATTAAACAAAAAGAAAAAAAATGCAATTCTTCCAAACACATCAATGAATAGCTAGAAAACCCTTTTTATTAATTTATGATATTTTATGTGTTTCGGTGTTTTTCTATTTGGTTGTACAACATAATTTCAGACCGACAATGAAAAATCCATCAAAAAGTCTCCGGGTAGATTTGGGATGTGATTAGATACTGTTAAATCTTTGTTTGGAAGTAAAAAATTGTTTACGTTTGTAATATTTTAAAATATAAAGTCTACGGGTATAAAGTTTAAGGGGTTATTTGTTTATTTTTTAAAGTTATAATAAAACATGTAAATTTATAAATTTACACTTAACTCCATATAATTTATTTAAAATTAAAAATCACTAAATTTTTATTAATTACCTCCACTTTTTTCAAGTTTTTTTCTTCACAAATTTGACACATATATTTTTATGTGTTTTTTTTCTCGTCATATTTCTCCACCACAAAATTTTAATTTTGACCATATCGATTTAATTTTGACTTTTTATTGACCAATCAGATCACACGATTTTGCCTACGTGCCAAAATCAAGCGTTCTGATTGGTCTAATTTTTAAATTCATATGATTCAATTTGATGAAAAACTCCGAAATGATGTAATTATTTTATTATATAAAAGATGTACAATTTTAATCAATGCATAAACACACAATTATGATTGGTTAACACATCATTTAATGTTATTTTTTAAACACTCATTACACAAAAGTGTAATAATATTTTCACATTATACAATTTAAACAAGTTACAACATAATTCAAAGTATAAATTAATTAAACACATTAATGTTATTTTTAAAACACTTATAAAATGATAGTTATTATACACATCATACATACTAATAAAACACACAAAAGTTCATACAATTTATACATTAATACATATAGTTTTGAAAGTCATACAATTTATACGCTAATACATATAGTTTTGAAAGTCAACCGGGAATAGGAGTGGCCGTCGGTTCGGCTAGCAGATAAAAGCCGTCCGAAAACAAACTAGAAAGAACCGGTCAAAACCTATAAAAATGGTTGAACTGGGCGGGATCATTTTTCTTTTGTTTTTCTCCAATTAATCACAGAGTACCCGTCGTCGTAACGCATGCATACCTTGCTAGCATTCTTTTAAAGGTCTATCTAACTAATGCCGCTAGACACTTCTTTAGGTGATTAAATAAAAAAAAACTTTAAATTTATTAAATTATAAATCACAACTAATTAAGGTATATTATAAGCTTAATTAATTTATCATAAATGCAGTTTTTAATCAAAAAGGAAAGTACGTCTTAACCGATACTCTTAGAGCCCAATGTGTCATAACACCATAGCATCGTCACATTAGCTTTAACATTTTAATACCAAAAAAAAAACCTCTTCAATCATAACACCATTTTAACATCACTTTTAAGACCCACCATTTTTTCCATTTATTTAAACAAACTAAAATATTTCATTCATTAAATAAAAATACAAATTACAATACTTAAAAAAAACATACGAAAATTAAAAAACATACAAAAAAAAAAACAAAAAAAAACATACGCTCCGACGACTAAAATTATTCATCTTGATCTTCACGTTGTTACCAAATATGCTCCATAAGGTTTCGTTGAAGACTAAGATGCACTTCTTTATCCCGTATTTCTTTAGCTTTTCGACATTGAACATCACATCTTTCAATTCAAGTACGTTGCATATTTCTTGACGGATTAGCATACATTTCGTTCTAGTCACTAAACGCCATCTTTTTATCTTCTAAAATCATGTTATGCATTCTGATGCAAGAATACATGATTTTACGTATCCTGTTGACATGGTATTGACGTGCCGGTTGTTGTATTATTCCCCAACGTCATTGGAGAACACCAAAAGCACGTTCGACATCTTTTCGTGCACATTCTTGTCACCTTTTAAAGAAACTATGTTTCTCGTCATTTGCGACCGTGAATGATTAGACGAAAGTTGCCCAATTCCATCGGCTAAGTAATACCCCTTTTTAAATCCGACACCATTTACCACAAACAGAGCTACAAGGGTTATGCCATCAAGAAGGTCGTCAAATAACGAAGAATTATCTAAAACATTAATAACGTTATTTGCACCCGCTACCTCAAAAAACGCATGCCAAATTCACAAATCTTGCGAAGCAACAGCTTCAAGCATAATAGTTGGGTATTTTTTTTATCACCCTATCGTATTGCCCCTCCCATGATTTTGGATAATTTTTTCATTCTCAGTGCATACAATCAATGCTTCCTAGCATACCCGAAAAACCATGAATATTATCATGTGCATCATATATCTTTTCAACGTCGGCCAATGTTGGCTTTCTTAAATACTTTGACATGTACAAATTAATAATACACTTATAAAAATTATCTAGACAATCACGTGCGGTATGCTTACCCATTTGCAAATATTCATCAAATGCATATGGTTTATCGCCGTATGCCAATTGGCGTATGGCGGATGTGCATTTCATAATAACACTCATACTCATTCTACTCGTAGCATCGGTTCGATGAGTAAGAATTTAAAATGCTTTGGAAAAGGATTGGCAATATAAGATTCAATTCCTTGACAATATCTAGTAATATTTTTCGGCTCATACGATATCTTCTTCGAAAACAGTATAACGGATACTTACAATAGTCATCAAAATAGTCGACCATCAAACGTCTTTCGGCATCCTCACGGTTACGGTTGATCGGGTTACGGGTCAAGCGAGGTTGATTTTGTTCTTCTTTCAACCGTTGGTTATACTCGTACACTTGCATCATAAACCACATCGGTTTCGTCATCGATATCGGAAAAATTGTTACCTTCGTCATCGCTTTGATTCGGATCCATCGTGAAAGAATGTGTTTTTTAAAAGGATTTTTGGTTGTGTGTAAAAAATATATGGTATAAAAGGGTATTTATATTGTATTGTGGAGGTTTTTAAAAGAAATAATTTTTTTTGTTTGAAATTTGCCCGTTACTAGCCGTTGGAGGCATTTAATTTTTTTTTTTTTTCATGTTGCATAGGCCGTTGGTGGCCCAACTTCCGGCTTAACGGCGTTGAAAAATGGTTTTTTGGGGGGTATCATAACGCCGATAAAGCGGCTGCCAAGTAAGCATAACGCCGACCATGACGTTATGATACTGTGAGCTTGCATTAGAAAATGGCTTATTTTAAATAACGTTTCCTAATTTTAAGCAAGACATATCTTTTACCCAGTAAAGGAAAACGAAAAGTGGGGACTCTTTCATTTTAAAAAAAAGAATGTTTCCTTATTAAGTATGATTTGATCTAATTTTTATTATTTTAAAAATTCAAAACCTAAAATAATTCCATATTTGGCAAAAAATAGTTAAATTCGTTTTTGTTTAAAAATTATTATAAGAAAACAAAATACACAAGTACTTAAAAGTCATTACATAATATATGTGGATGCAATTGTAAATTTATAAAAAAAATTGCAACTCACATCATCCACCATCCACCATCCACCATCCACCATCCATGTCTTATCAGTTAATTCGATTCGATACCTAAACCACCACCGATAACTCTTTCAATTGCCAGGGTATGATTTTTAATATCTAATATCTTGATTTTGTTTTAAATTGATATTAGGGCTTGAGATCAACGAATCAAGCACAAGTAGAAAAGTTAATCGACAATACCAATTGATTTAAGTTTGTGTGTTATTGTGAAATCAAACCTCTATCCATCATTCATCCATAGGTATGGTTTTTGTTTTAGTATTTTTTTACTACTTTGAGTATTAGCTAATTCAATTTTTAAGTACCTTGATTGTGTGCTGTGTTATAATAGTGGTAATGTTTCTAATGATCTAATTGGTTTTAGAATAGAAGTAATGTTTCTATTCCCATCTGCTTATTTATGAGAATCATTGAACTTAATAATTAAATTTCATTTGGCGTTTCTATAGTTTTAGTTTACCCTATCATTATTAAAAAACTTCCCTTGAAATAGTGATTGGGTTAGCTTAGGTGTATTCACATTTTCTATACTCTATGTTAGGGTATAGGATGGAAATTTTGGTGACATAGCAACCTGAAAAGCAAGTTTTGGGGTTGTAAGATCACCAAGGTTGGTTTGGGAAGAATATGAGTTTAGGCCTTATGCGGTAAGGATTCGATATTTTGTGTGTGGTATACGGAATACTACATAAAAATTAACACAACAAAGATTTATTGTGTTGGGTTAAACTTTATGTCCAGCCTTTGGTTACTTGGGACCCAGTGGAATCCATTGCCACAAAGAAGCTCTTCTAATCTGTAAGCTCGCTTTTAAGGAAAACTGTTGCGACCCTCACAAGAATGTTGCACCAAGAAGGCTTCCGCCCAACCGCTTTGGGTTAACTTTATTAAAACACTATTTTACAAAATGTATATAGTCAAAAATACCCGTGACTTTCAATTCCATAAGTTCAAACTATATTTCAAAACTGACATCCAAAAGCTCCAGCAAACTTTTGATTCATGTTTTGTTGGTTCAAATATAATGTAGATGTATGATTGACCTTCAGTTTGAGGTGACCAAAATTGTTAAAAATCCTAAGTCTATTTTTAATGCATAAAAGTGTTTGCACTTTTACCTGCCCTCAATCTCACACAAGCTTATGCATCATCTGTCCATAAAATGTAGAAGGACTGCAAGTTCTACATTATGCACTTTACAACCTGTTCACAGTAATGCTGATACGGGTAGCAAGGTTGCAAAAAGCGCTAGGCGCTAGTCGGGCGGTCGACCACCGCCTAGCTAGTAATCGGTCGAGGCGGCGCCTAGGCGGATTGAACTTTTCTATATAAAAAATTTAAAATTATATGTATATTTGATAAATTTTAGCACAAATAGCTAAGTAGGTCTACAAAAGATTGGATATTGGACTTTAAATGTAAATTAAGGCTTTAAATTAGTTAAATTAGGGTTTTTTCTAAGTAAAATCTCATATTTCTATTTCTTTTCTTCTCATCTACAATAATTACATCACAAATTTTATTCTTAAACACCATTTAAAAACAAGATCTGACCAATTGAATGAAAAAACCTAATTTAAAATTAAAAAAATCGAGTTGACCCCCGCTGACCGGCGTTGACCACCGTTGACCGCCGTGTTGACCGTCATTGACCGCTTTTTTGGCCGCCTAGAATAAATCGAGGCGGTTTGTGGCCGCCTAGCGCCTAGGCGCCGCCTAGGCGGCCGCCTAGACCGCTTTTTACAATACTGATTACAATTAATATTGTATTACAATTCGTAAATACCCAAAAAATTATATATACTCAATTGTCAAGCCAGTTTATTTATTCCATCTAATAATTCTCCACAGCTAAAAAAAAGTCGACAAATCTGAAAGCTCTTTTTCTTATTTGTAGGTATGACAATCAAAATTACTCCTCTTCAAGAAATCACCCCCGACAAAGGGAAAATCAAGATCAAAGTTAAGGTTTTATCACTTTGGAATCAGTATTATTCCAACAACTCATCAAAGCTATCTCGGATTGATATGATTCTAATGGATGAGCAGGTAACTTAAATTTATTTTGCCTTTTTAATATTTTTTAAAACTTCATATTAAATGTTTTATATTTATAATAATATATGGCTTTTTTAAAAATTTTAAGGCACCAAGATTCATTCTACAATGAACAGTTCTATAGTCTGTGATTTTGATACTCTTTTAAATGAGAATGATTATAAAATAATATCAAACTTTAATGTTAAAAGGAATGTTGATTCCACAAAATTAACTAAGCATGAGTTCAAAATCCAGTTTTATAAAAAAACCAATGTACGTAATTGCTCAGAATTCGATTGCAATGATGATGGAATGAATTTAATATCGTTTAAAGACTTTGTGGAAGCAAAAATTGATAAGAGTTATTCGTTTGGTAAGTACTTTTATTAAACAGACTATATGGTTTACATACAATTAACCAAATAGATACTGATATTGTCTTTTGTCTTATAATCAATGTTATTGGCCGATTAATACAAAATAAAGACATCACCGTTTTGAATCCAAATAATGCACCTAAGCAGATTCTTGAATTCCAACTTCAAGATGTAACGTAAGTATCTATTAATATTATGAACTAAGATTAATTTAATATATTTTAACCTTATGTATATATTATTGTTTGTACAGTGGAACCATCATTCCATGTATCTTATGGAATGACCTTGCTATAAAACTACATCAATATATCAAGGAACATGAATGCTCAACAGAACCAATAATTGTTCTTATCAAGTTGCAAGACTAAGGGTGTGCTTGGTTGGGTGTTTTAGAGGGTAAGGAATGCAAATGGAAATGATTAGAGTTGGTTGGTTAACTATAATGCAATGGATGATTACTTGGTTTTGGGTAATGGAGCATTCCTCACCAAATTGAGAGGAATGGGAAAAATAATATAGTAACTTCTCATCCTCTTTTTCTCCGCCATGTTCATCTCACAAACAATCCAATATTTATTTTCTTTTTTGATTTTTTATTTGAATCTATATTTTTGTAATTATTTTACATATTTAAAAATATATATTGATAATACCCCATAGTATTCCTTTGCATTATCTTTGCTATTCCTTTTCCCATTCCTTTAAATGAACCAAGCATGCCCTAAGTACATGGAATCGTAAGTCTTTTTAATTTTCTTTTTATAATATAACCATTGCTATATATGTCAAGTCTATACAAATTAAATACACTTTTTTCTACTTATACAGGTGTAACCCAAGTTTCAAATTGTTTTGCTGGATCCAAGTTGCTTATAAATGAAGATAATCCACATAGAAAAGCTTTTAAAGATATGTAAGTATATATATATATATATATATATATATATATATTGTAATTAACCATTTTTTGTACAGCCAACCGGATGTGTTATGATTGGGAAAGTATTGAAAATTATGAATGACCAAGGTTGGTATTACGCATTTTGTAGCAATGGTAATAGTGTTGTCAAACTATTTGAAGCTAAACAAAGGGAGAAAAACTACTAACTATGAGAATTGTAAAAAGAAGGTTGATCTTTATCCAAGGTATGAATAGTAATATTTATATATACATATATGTATTTTTAAAAATTGTCCCTAATTTAAATGAATTAATAAATCAGGATTAAAATCCAAATTCGTGTTCAAGATGAATCCGGTTCTGCTTCTTTTTGTTTGTTTCAACAAGAGGTTGCTAAATTATTAGGCAAATCCGTGGCATATCTCATATCAAAAATTGATAAGGTAATCACACATAGACATTCCTTTTACATTAGTTCATTATTTTTTTAGCTAATCTTTATCATATATTAAAAGAAAATACTTTTTGGTTGTTTTAGCTTCCTTCTGATATATTACATCTTTTATTAAACAGGATGAAAAGATCACATAATACCCGCATGATCTGGATAGTATAGTAAACCGAGTGTTTATGTTTAAATTGCAAGTTTCCACATACAACGTGAACAACAACTATCATATATATTATCACAACGATCTGTAGTTATCCCTTCCAAATTATAACCAGTAACTCGCAAATACTTATTCCTAACAGATCTAAAGTGGATATTCCACCCATCAATAACACCTTTAGAAGATTTGTACATATCCCAACTTCTACCAAAGATTAAGCAACAACCGGAGAATAATTCTTTAACAGAAACTTTATAAATAACATCCTTTGTAATCAAAGTTATTTTCTTAAGAGCACTGCCACTTGCAAAACGCATAAACTGCATTGGAACAACCTAAAAACAAAAACATAAAAAAAATTAGAAAATTCAAAACAAAAAAACCCCAAAAAAAACACATAAAAACAGAGATTACCAAACCCCCTGCAATATTTTTGTCAAACTTAAATTCGCAAACAAACTGCATTTAAGCAATGAAGAACAAACAACCGTTAAGAAAAAATCACAGCTTATACAAATGAAAAACTATGCTTATATAGGCAAACTAAAAAACAATCAACTCCCAATACGAATACAATACATAATTAAAAAGTATAATGATATAATTTACTTTTGCTGTGTAAAAAAAACAACAATCCAAATCTAATACAAACACATGAATTAAATAAAAACCTTACATATCTCATATTGGAAGAAGAAAAATAGAGTTACAATACTCCGACAAAATCATAAACAATCGACATTAGAATAAAACAAGGAGTAGAAGAGCGAATAAAATCTCACACCAAGTATAATTTTTGATAACTAAAGGTAAGAAAACAACTGGGTACCTTATCCAATAAATATTTAAAAGTTAAAAAATAAAAATATAAAAGCTTATTAAAAAATAGATACATAATTGTATTATAACAAGAATACTATATGCACGTGACTTACATTAATATATATATACACTTAACAACAAATTTAAACAACTATATAAACCAACAAAAGAAACTTTAAAAAACACAACAACAATGGAAACCCGATCAACAAA
>BQNB010093454.1:6907-19295 GCA_026074375.1 Tanacetum coccineum | reverse complement strand
TTTATCTTGCATAACTAAACCTTACACAAGCTAAGGAATTCAAGATCTATTCAAGTGGTATCAGAGCTTGTTGAGAAGCTTTGAATAAGAAGAAACTGCTTTTACACACAAGGTCTGTTTGTTACAAAGAGATGGATTAAGACTCAGCACATATGGTGGCTGCATCAAAAGTGCCTATGCTCAAACCAGGTGAGTATGAGCTTTAGAGGATGAGGATGGAATAGTACATCCAGATGATTGATTATTCTCTATGGGAAGTCATAGAGACTGGTAATGCACCTCCTACAACTGTTTAAGAAAAGGCACAAAGGAGGTTAGAGTTGAAGGCAAGAAGCACTTTATTGATGGGCATCCCTAATGAACATCAATTGAAGTTTAACTCCATCAAAGATGCCAAGTCATTACTGCAGGCTATTGAGAAGAGGTTTGGAGGGAATGCTGCTACTAAAAAGACTTAGAGGAATCTTCTAAAGCAGCAGTATGAAAATTTTACTGCATCTAGCTCAGGGTGTTAAATCAAACCTTTGATAGGCTTCAAAAACGTATCAATCAGTTGGAGATTCATGGTGAAAGTATGTCACAAGAAGATATGAATCAGAAGTTCTTAAGAAGTCTGTCACCAGAATGGAGAACACATACCATTGTGTGGAGGAACAAGCCTGAGATAGATACATTACGCTTGGATAATCTTTACAACAACCTGCAAACCTATGAACCAAAGGTCAAAGGGACATCAAGCTAAAGCACAAACACACAAAACATAGCCTTTGTGTCCTCAAATAGCACCAGCAATACAAATAGAGCAATTAATATTGCTCATGGTGCTACAACTGCTAGTACTCTAGCTACTACTGTTAACTCAACAATAAATGGCAACTTGAGTGATGCTGTGTAACACCCCCATTTTGATAATATAGCAGCGGAAGCTAATCTGGGGTATTACTTCATGAATCACAGACACAATCATAGAAAACGACTCAAAAGAGACGTTTTTAAAAGATACGTTATCATTCATTTAAAATCAGAGTTTTACAAAGGCAGGTCCCAAAATCTAGAAACATAAAATGTGAATGATAACAAGTTTTAGCCATCTTTAAGTCCATGCCACTCCATGCCATAAGTTGCTCAATTACTTGAGATAAACATGCTAAAAAGGATCAACATAAAGGTTGAGTGAAATTCATAGGTTTATGGTAAATAGTTTGAATACAAATTATAGTGTAATAATTGCACGAGCATAATTATTATGGAAAACAGTATTATTATGGAAAACAACATTATCATGGAGAACAACATTATTATGGAGAACAGTTGAATGCAAGTCATCATAATGGTAATAATTGCAACGAATACAATTATCATGGAAAAATGGTAACATTATTATTGCACCTAAGCTCATGACACCAATACGTTAACAGGGAAAATCACCGTAGTGACATTGGTTGAGGAACAAATGTCCCCGTGGAAAAGGTAACTTGCCAAGGTTACCCATTAGGTCAAATATAGTGCGTTTGGCTACCCTATGAATGGGTATACAAACGGGAGTCGTCACCCCCAATAGATCTATTCACAATATTCGCGCTCACTCGTAAGCAATTAATGGTTCATGATATGGAAATAATGGCACTGGAAGCTACTTAGGCAATAATATATCTGGATAGCATACAGAAAACACTTGCATTTATGGTAAAACAATCATGTTATTCAAAATTCATAGTTTAAGCATGTATCCCCCTCGCGGGTTTATGAAAACATTAAAGAGATTGAAAAGCGAGGCTATGAACTCACTAAGTCTTTGAAAAGTAATCACATTGTTATAAGATAAACGAGTATGTAAAAGAGTTTGTAACAAGCATGTATCCCCCTCGCGGGTTTATAAAACATGTAAATAAGTAAAGGCGAGGTTATGAACTTCACAATATCGGTTTTAAGTACTTGTGTATATTAAAAACAATTGAGCATGTATCCCCCTCGCGGGTTTATAAAGCATGTAAATAAGTAAAAGCGAGGCTATGAACTTCACCTTAACAGGGAAATCTGATTAACGGCAAAAGTATATCAAAGGAAAGGCGTCTGTATGGTAGTACGACGTTATCTACTCGGGCAGAAAGTATATCAACTTGAAACAAAGCAACTTCATCACGTAACCTGGGATAATATGTCAAGTCTTAGAAAGATTGTACTCTAGAACTTTAATTCTAAGAGTTTAATATTGTTATAAGTTTGATTAGAGAGTTTGGAATTATTGTATCACCGTTTAGGCCATCATAATTTAGAGGTCATTCAGTAAACGTTTGAGGAGCTAGGGCACTTTAAATCGTAAACCCAACAACTTAGTCAGAACGTAATACCAAGATGAAACCCCTTAATTTGAAGCTCCCTAGTATTGTGGTACGATATAGATTTGGGACATGCTTTTTAAAAGCACATTAATGATGAATTATATAATAGTTATAACATAATCGGTTTTAAGCGTCTTGCTTAATAACAGGAAATGATAAGCACGTCAAGGGTTAATTAAAGTTATGTCTTATAAGGTTTTGAACAGATTTTTACACTTTTTCAAAATGTTACATTTTAGACCCTTAAGAATGAAAAATGGTAAAATATACCCTTGGAGTTTTCACTTTTACAAGTTTGGTCCTTCTAGTTTAAAAGATGTACAAAGTAAACCTTGTACTTTGTAAAGTGACATAATAGATCCCTATAGTTATAACTTTGATGAAATGACATTTTTAGTCCCTTTAGTTATAAGTTTCAGAAAGTTACGGTATATACCCTTTTGCATGAAAAATGTATCGTTTTTAGTCTAAAATCCATAATAATGATATTTTTCAATATGAAAAGTAATTTGCAGGATATAGCATATTAATATAAGATATAATATGAAGGTTTAACGTAACGAAAGTTTAAAATAACGATTTGTTAAGCTAGAAATCAAAACGGGTCGAATTAGGGTTTTTAAACGAAAACGCGTAGGTTTTTATTTCAAATTCTTTCAAAAACCAATAAAGTTGTTACATTAACATTATTTATGATAGATTATAACAAAATTTAACCATTATAACAATTAGATTCAAGAAAATCAATGAATTAGGGTTTTAGGGTTTCGTTTTGGATCAAACAAGGAAAACGCCTAGATTTTTGTTTAAAAAGCTTAAACATGAGTTCATGCATGATCATATGGATATAATATGAATGTAGGAGCAGGTATGATGTTCATATAACCTGAGTTTGAGCTTGAAGGATCGAAAATGGAGGAAACGGGTCGTATGGGTCGAATTGCACTCGTACGCCTAGTTTTTCTTCTTCGGGGCTTCAAAGCTTCAACACTTGTCTTGATTACTTCTCTTGGGTCTTCTTAGGACTCTCTTGATCAAGAATTAGCAGCCATGGATGTAGATAGAATAAAATTTGATGGTGTGAGTAATTGTTATGAAGATAAGTGGGATGTGTATACTAGAGTTTGTGTTTGTGTTGAATGTGAGTCTGAATTGTGAGGGTCCGGGCTTATATAGCCTACCCGAAACTTGGAGGCCAAGGTTAGCTAGCAAGGTGGCAAATTGTGGTGAAAGGCTTTGAGAGCAAGGAGGGACAAGGTGGGTGACTAGGCGGGTGACTAAGGGTTGCTTAGAAGATCCTCCTGGAGGGCTAGGTAGGGAGAGGTGGAACTTATGAGGGAGTACAGCGGCTTTATGGTGGTGACGAGGTTATAAACGCTCCAAGTAGGTAACGAGGCACCTTGGTGGCCAAGGAGATATAAGGGTGGTGAGATGTGAGATATGGTGAACTAAGGTGCTTGTTAGGTTTTTAAACTAGCTTCGGGTTCACGATGTTCCCGTTTAAGATACGGCTTTTAGTTACGGTTCGGGTTCGAGTAACGTTTGATCACGAGTCTTTTAACTTATACTATTATGATCGTGGTCTTTCAACGATCATCGTGGTATGTTTAGTTTTAATCGTCGATAACCGTACCATTCCGCGAGATCATAAACACAATCATTCCATTTTTATTATTTTGAAATGAAAAAGAAAGTTTAGGAAGGAAACGTGTTTTGTTTGTTTTTATTATTAAGCTATAATTCGAATTTGACAAGTTTGGCCCCTTAAGAATATATAAGATTTCATATTTATACGTGTAACAATTGTGATCGTTAGGTTGACATAGCTAGCACAACATTGCTAAATTATTATTTTGGATCTAATCCTTATTGTTTAGTTATTGACGTCTAGTAGCTTGGATAAATATTTAGTGGGCAACACCGGTCGTAAGAAAAGAAATGCATTAGGATGATATAAATTTAGTAAACAGTAATGTTGAATGTAGTGCATTATTTAATAAATGTGCAAACGGTGGTGTGAGGTATAAGCCAAAACTTATAAAACATGTAAACCTAGAAAAACGTACGGCTTAAAAATATATATGACAAGAATGGATAATAGATTATCGACTTGAAATGTTAGGAAGTTTACATGATGGGTAAACATCGATAGAATAGGCAATAGGTTCTTGCGTGAGTCTCGTAAACTTTAGTTATACAATGTAATTAATAAAGCTGAAAATAACCCTTCAAAAAAGCGGTTCATACATAATAGATAGATAGTACATTGCATCTAACTTAATAGATGGATATTTACATTGATGAAAATTACGGATTGTTATATTAAATCTTCATATTTTAGTTTATTATAACTTATAAATGTCTATTGAAATGTTAAAATAAGCTTGCATGGCAATTTGGACATGTTTTGTAAATATTATCCATGCAAGGGGTATATATCCGTAAACTTTCTGAAATTCTAATAAACTAGAAGGCGAATATGTCCAGTTTTACAAAAGTCATAACTATAGGGGTCAAATAGGTCACACTTCAAAGTCAAGGTAACTTTGGGGTATATCTTTTAAAGTTGAAGGACCAAAGTCGTAAAAATGCAAACTCCAAGGACTATTTTGCAACTTTTCAAACCCCAGGGTCTAAAATGTAACATTTTGAAAAAGTATAAAATCATGTTTAAAACCTTACAAGACATAACTTTAATTAACGCTTCTCGTGCTTAACATTTCCAGATATTGATCAAAACGCTTAAAACCGATTATATCATATCACAATACTAGGGAGCTTCATATTAAGAGGTTTCATCTTGGTATTACGTTCTGACTGAGTTGTTGGGTTTACGATTTAAAGTGCCCTAGCTCCTCAAACGTTTACTGAATGATTTCTGAATTATGATGGCCCGAACGGTGATACAATAATTCCAAACTCTTCAATCAAACTCATAACTCTTAAAACTAAAGTTCTAGAGTACAATCTTCCTAAGACTCAACATATTTACTCAGGTTGCGTGACGTGGCTGTTTACTATCATTTTACTATATCAACATTCCCCGGTTAAGATTGTGATAAGGTCGTCAGCTTTCATTTTGGAATATTTAATACATCTACATCGGTGAAATGTAATAACCTCAGCCATTTTACATATTTACATATTTTAAAAAAACCCCAAGTAGGGGATTACATGCTTGATACAATCCTCTAATACATACTCGTTTATCTTATAACAATGTGATTACTTTTCAAAGACTTATACATGCTTAAACCAGGAATACAAGTGTTTTTACAAGTTATATGCTATCCTGATACACTATTACAGCTACTGTCTAAGTTACATTATGCCAAAAGTCCCTCATTATCATGGACCATTAATCACTTTCGGGTGAACGCGAATATTGTGGATAGATCTATCAGGATTGACGAATCCTGTTTGTGTTAGCCGGATAGGTAACCAAACACACTATATTTGAATTTCATAGGTATATGGCAATTACCTACACCGAGGGCCATTATCTCTCTCTCTAAAATATATCACCATCCATTTTGGGTATATATATACACAGTAGCTTTGTGTGCCATGAGTCTAGACCAGACTATACTATATCCAGACAAACCAGACAGACCCAACAAGACAATAACGCAAAATAACACGAGTTAATATAATAATTGTATTCGTGCAATTATTATTAATAACGGGCATAAAATATACGTGATCCCAATATCATAACAATACCATTTTCATAATAATTGTGTTTGTACAATTATTACACTATGACTTGTATTCAAACTGTTTATCAAACCTATGAATTTCACTCAACCTTTGTGTTGACTTTTTAGCATGTTTATCTCAGGTTATTGAGAAATATACGGCACGGAGTGGCATGGACTCGAAGATGGCTAAACTTGTTTTTTCCATCTCACATTGGCATGTAACTCGATTTTGTACCTGCCTTGTAAAACTCTGATTTGAAATGAATGATAACGTATTTTTTTAACAAACGTCTCTTTTGGGTCGTTTTCTATGATATGATTGTTGATTTCCATTGAAGTAATACCCCAAGATTAGCTTCCGCTGCTATATTGTAAAAATGGGGTGTTACAGATTGGTATCAACGCCATGGTTATAGAGAACAAGGTGAAAACCTTCACTATAACCACATTTCTTTTTCTAGCCATCAAAGTCCTCCATGCCGCTATATTCTGGATCAGTATGTAAAGATACATAACTATTATACTATATTATACCAGAAATAACTTATGTTATTTACAACAAAGTGTTGTTAACAAGAACTGATGACCTTCTACCCAACCACTCTACTTCCGATCTTGAGGGGCTGCTTTTTCCTCTATGAATATTCTTAACCTTACTTCGTGTCTCATCGGATTATTTCTCACTTCAGCAGAAGCAGTTCTTTTAATCCTCAGCAAATGCTAAGATAATATAATACCCACCAGTAGTCTCATCTTCTATAATATCCTTATTTCAAGGACGTACAAGCATTTATGCTAAAAGAATTACCTAATTCACCACCATATCCTATTACTTCACCCGCTAATTATTGACTCCATCTCGGTATTGACAACCACATTACTAACTTAAACACACAAGATGCTTGTTGCCCAATTACATTTAAATGCAAGATATAATGTAAAGCTACTTCAACATTTCGACTACATGCTTTAGTCAATATAATTATGGTTAATTATATAACCATAATTATGAAGTATGAAATTAACATAAAATTACTATTGAACTCAAGAGTTTGCGTTCATAACTACTTTAGTTACTATAATTATGTTTTCTGGTTAGGACATAAATATAAAGTCCTTGAATTTATCAATGACTGATAACATAAAGTAAGTGGTAAAATTGTTGTGTCTTCTTGTTAACACATTAACAAGATGTCTTTTAATTATTTAATGACTTGTAATGTATACTTGACATGTTCAGTTTTTTTGAAACACATGAACATAGAGTTATTGTACTATTCAAAGACATATACATTATAGCATGCACTTGGTTTTATATTACTTTGATCTAAAAGAATTAAGTTATCTAAGGAATTCTGATGTAGTCTCACAATTCTAATACTCATACATATTATTACCAATTATTTATGGTATATTCTATGTGTTTTATAAACAAAACTATATTCTTATTGTTTAATTTTGATAAAATAACTTTTAATTGCTCTACCTCCAAAATCTATCAAGGTTAGAAATTTGCGTGTGTCATGGATACACTCAATATAGTTCCAACCTAGAAGGTATTCAAGAAATTATCTATTTTATGGATTGGGTGAAATCCCATTATGTCTTGATTAAAGTTCTGAAATTTGTTAATATCTTATGAAGCATATTATTAACAAGCTAGAGATGAGAACTATAAAATGTGTTTTGAATTTCTCAATTAAGAACAATTTATTGTTACTTAAATACTTAGTATTTAGAGAATTGAGTCTACTTACAAAAGTAAGTAAGAGTATCTATAGATCTTGAAGATATTCAAGAACAAAATACATAACTTTCTGAATTCACTTGCTGATGTCATACTAAGGTTAAACATGTAAATGTCGAACCAAAGTATAATGTAACTCTCATTCATAAATCCGCAAGGATGCCTCATCAATGGAGTGATATTTTAATATCAATGCTGAGGAATATAAGTTAGAGGGTCATAGTAAAACTGCTAACTAATAAGATGAATTATCACATCTTGAATCTGATAAATGTCTTGAAACTATGAATGATAAGATGTAGTCCTTAAAAGAACAATCAATGTTTTAAGCTTGATTGATCTTTCACCAAACAGTAAAACTGTAAGGTTAGAATGAGTTTCTTTTGAAGAAAGACTCATAAGGGCAAAATTGTATACATATTAATGTTTGACTGATGATAAGAGTTTTAATCATACTCAAGCAATTGATTGTGATTAAATTTTCTTTTCTACATGCATTAATTATATAGAGATGATTAATTGTCATACATGTTTTCATGAATATGAAATATGACAATTAGGTTTCATAACTCCTTTTTTAATGATTACCTTTGCGAGGACGGTGTGTAATCAAAAGGGTTATGAGTCTATATAATCTTTATAAGGTATACAAGATAAAAGAATCCAAATATGGATTAGTTCATGCATCTAGGAGGTGAAATCTTAAGTTTAATTACAATATGATTTTTGATTAAATTAAGATAACTCCTAAGTACACCTGAAATCAAGTGGGAGCACTATAGTTTTTCCTTAAAATTCATATATTGTGTAACATATTGAAAGCAACATTCCTTCTAAGCTAGATGTTAATCCTTAAGATTGGAATGAATTTCACTCGGGAATTTAGGAAATAAAACAAACGACCTTGGAATAAATGTTTATTGAAATAAACATAGGCGGTGATTAAGTCCAATACAATGCAATATATCATTGAGGCAAGTCTTAAATGATATATTTTACTTGAGATAATTTAATACGTGAGTGGAAACCTTGTGTTTTTAACTAAGGATTCATCATGTATATATATTATATTGTGTATAAGACTGGTTGTTACTTTTGCACAAGAGAAAGATGAGCTGACAACAACATTATCTAACTAAGAGTATTTAGATGACTGTTAAAACCAAACATTTACGAATTATATAAGGCATAGTGTTGTTTGTGTACACTATTGCTACAGGATGATCGATCCTAGTCAAAGTAGGATTTCATCATTTATGATAAATCTGCTAACTAGATGTTCTTAACTAAGAGCATTGTTGTAATACACATTAAATAATGAGAATACTTTACATTTTAAGAAACTGTAAAGATGACCGTTTGAGATAGGTATGTTGGTGACTTCAAATACCCCATAAAGGTACTGTGACATTTCCATACTATGACACTTGTAATAGTATGCAAATATAAAATACGACACTCGTCATATTATTCAAATCCTTCACAATTTGTGAATTTGAAACAAGTATTCAGAAAGTTTACTCAGATGGCTATTTAGCGTTCTTGTATAGAAAGAGTTGAGCATGTTGGAAACATTAGACTTCAACTTACTAATTAGTCTCATGCATATTTGTTTTTAGTATTTGGATAATGGAGCTGAAAGCAGCTGTATTTAAATAATAAATTGATATACCTGATATAATCATTTCATTTATGCTACTGTGTTCTATATTTACAAGTTTAATCCTTGAATAATTTTATTATCCAAAATATGTTCATTGTCGGTTAAAAATATAGGAATATTGTTACATTAAGACAAATGTGAGTGTTTGGTTATACATTTTAAATCTGTGGATTGTTCCCACCAAACTCACATGTTATTCACAAGGGATGCATATTGGACACCCCAACCTTTGAATATTTACTTTTGGATCCTTGTCATGAGTAAGATATAAAAATGGTTAAATTTGTCATCCTTAGACTTGAGATACAAACAAATTCTGCATGTGTGGATATCACTTTTTAATTATAAGTCAAACGCTATCCTAAAAAAGGTAGTTATAAAGGCTATTCTTGGAAGTGATGTGAAGCAGCATCCACAACACTTGTAGTCAATAAAGAATTTGTTCCTCCAATTGTCTAATTGTAGTATGATACCATTGGCGCCTCTCTAGAATTAATCAGATAATTATATGGCCATACCCAAAGGGTAATTTAAGATGATTCTTAATTACATTTGGTATATCTGAATTAACTTATATAACGAGAAACAAAATAGTTAAACTATATGGAATGAGTTAGGATCCATATCTGTGGTTTAACGGTATCTGTAACAAAGGGATGATAATAACAAGTAATACATAACCATTATGCTAAGAGTTTTTCTTGAAATAACATCTCAAGTATTTCTAGTTTATGGCAATGAGAGTGTTGCTAGACGTTTTTATATAACAACCCAAGAATTTTCATCAAATGCAAAACTTATTATCATAATTGTACGGGAAATTTTTTCGCTTTATTACATTACTTGCATTATCAATATCTCAGTATGTCATAACTAAAGTAGACAAGCTCACACAACCTATCTATGACAATCCTGTCCTCATATATGTCAAGCAAACATCATAACATGTCAAGTCAATATCATCATATCATCATTTCAAAGTACATTATTCCTATAATGTACCATTCGCAACGTTATATCAAAACGGGGTTTAAACCGTTATCATATACCTCTAAACCCTAATTCCATGAAGGATTAATATCTAAAGTGAATGTACAAGATACTAAAGCATATATACAAGTAACATAACATCTCATTTGAAATATAAACTCCCTCCAAGTCAAGTACAAGTTTTCAAAGCACAATGTACAAGTCATTAATGCACGATATCCAAAATAGCCGTTTTACCTTCGTTTTCATTCTAATTTCTTCACCACCACTTGTGAGCAAGCTACTACACTCATTTTACAATGTGTAAACCCTAATTATTCTATACATAAGCTTTCATACATCTTTTTATACTCAAAACCCTAATTCAAAACTCAGAAACCCTAACCCGAGCTAAATACTACACTATGACCCGTTTCTTCGTTTTTATCCATTGTAAACCTAAACCAATACTCAAATAAGTTGTAATAACATTAATTACAACATTTTCAACCATATTACATCATCATTTCACCATATTAACAACAGTATACAAGAAATAAATCTAGAAAACCCTAATTGTACCCTAATTGTGATTTTGACCCGTTTACTCATTTTCAGACCATCTCATTCTCAAGTAAGCAACCAAGAGTCATTGTAAACCCATAAAATGAGTTTACAAACCTTTATCCATCATTAACCATCCTTGCTTCAACAATGTACGAGAATTACAAAGCTAGAAAACCCTAAAAGCCTTATATGAACCCTAATTCCAAGCTACGGCTTATTCTTTCAATTTCAACCCTTTTTAACTTAAACCAACGATCAAACCTCATTAATAATCCTTTATATAAGTCCTATGATCAGTATTCCATCATTCCCAATCAACAATATTCGAAATATAAGCCAAGAAAGCCAAAGAAACCCTAAACGAGCCCTATGTGAACCCGCGACCTTATTTACTCATTTTTAACCCGTTTTAACCCAAACCACTTGCTAACTTTTATTAATACTTCTTATTACAAACCTTAAGATCATATTTTAATCACTTCTTGATCAATGTATGCGAAATATAAGCCAAAAACAAGAATTCGAACCCTTATGAGCTCATATGAACCCGAAACTCATTCTTTTGCAATATTGACCCATTTTAAAGGATTCCTTTGCAAAATAACTTACCCACATGCATCCTAAGTTGCTTACTCAGCTACTATAACAAATATCTTCATTTGTTTTTTTTATTAAAAAGCTTCACATGTGCTCTACTTCTTTCTTTTTAAGTCGTGGCACCACAAGGACTCCAACACCACTTCAATCTAGTTCCTAGCCTTAACAAATCACCACATAGCCTGTCCTAGTCACCCTCTAGCTGCTCCATACGTCCAAGATCAGATCCTAAGTGTTCCTTAACTCCTTTGCCTTCAAACTACTATAAATAGGACCTTAGATAGCTCATTCTAACTTGCACCACACCTCCTCCTCTATAACCCTTATAGGCAGCAATACTTTGCTCCTTTATGATCCTAGGATCATTAAAGAAGTTCAAGAAGCGAATCCCTGAAGAATTGAAGCCCCAGAGTAAAGATACAAGGCGTACGAGTAGAAATACTACCCGAAATGACCCATTTCCACCATTTTTGCTCCTTGAAGCTCAAACCCAGGTTCTAGATATTCTACTTCTGCTCATACACTCTTATAATGTTCATATGATCCTAAATATACTCTTGTTAAAGTTTCATAACTCAATTCATGCTCATTTTCCATTTTGATCCAAAACCGTACACCCGAAACCCTAATTTCGCGTTTTTCTTAAAACTAAATGTTATAATGATTAAATATTGTTATAATCTATCCTAGCATGCTTAACTAATGTTAAAATAACCACTTTATTGATTAATTAAGGAATTTGAACTTAAAACCCGCGCGTTTACGTTTTGAAACCCTAATTTGACCCGTTTTGCTTCCTAGC
>BQNB010093453.1:0-20949 GCA_026074375.1 Tanacetum coccineum | reverse complement strand
CTTTCATAGTATTCAGACATAACTAGGTTGACGAATTCCGTTCCGTTATCTGTGCGGATGAATCTGACTGTTTTGTTGAGGAAAGATGATCCTTTTCAAACTTCAATCTGGGTAGGCCTCTAACCAGATCTTTTCGAGCAAGATCATTTATCGTGCCGAAGTTTAAATGGTTTAAACGACGATGCCACAACCATGATTTGGACTTGGAAGCTTTGGACAGCAAGCATATCGGAGAAGACTTCATCATTTCATCAATCGATATCGTGTACAAATTGGTGCCCCGACTACCTTTAAGGATATCTGTACCATTAAGATCACGAACAAAGCAAGTATGCTTTCGGAAGGCCACTTCAAGATCAGAATCACAAAATTGCCCTATAGAGAATAGATTGTGTCCAAGTCCCTCCACGTAGTATACTCTTGAGATCACACTGTCACCCATAACATAATCTCCATAACCCATGATAGCTCCTAAGTGATCATTCCCGAATCTGACTGACCCGATGAACTTTTCCACAAAATTCATGAGCTTTGAACGATTCCCCGTCATATGTTTTGAACAGCCTGAGTCTAGATACCAAAGCATGACCTGTACGACCTGCATTTGAAAACAGTCGAGTTTGGAGAGTTTGGACTTTCGGTTCCCCAATTTTTGTTGGGGTCCTGTTGGTTAGCATATAGAGTAGAACATTTCACAGAAAGCTTGGTCAAATGGCAAATTTCGCCTAAGGCAAATTTCTTTCCTGTGGGTCTCCATTGATAACCAATATCTGTAAATAGTTTTCCCGTAGCTTTCCAAACCCGCTTGGTCTTGTGCAAACTGTTATCAGACAGTCTGCCTTTTGGATTCCAGATCTGCTTGGTCTTGTTTAAACTGTTATCAGACATTTTGTCTTTTGGTTTCCAGATCTGCTTCTTTTTTTTCAAGACAATTCTAACGGTGGGGGTAACATTCACAGAATTCAAGATATTAACAACACACATTTCATGACTTGCAGAGTTTACACGTTTGTTACAAGTTTTGCACACAGATTCAGAATTCGAATTAATTACAACACGCTTAGAGCTAATGCTAGAATCAACCGGATTCACTTTTGTCCAAACTGACTTATTTGTCCTAAGGCGTACTTCTACTTCCTTCTTATTCTCCTTCTTAGCAGGCAGGATCCTATTTTTCTTTGTATTGCTTCTAGGCTTTGATCCGCTTGCTTCAGTGTAATCTTTTACTCCTGTAGAGGGAAGCACAGGGATATTAGTCTGTTGAACTCTCTGGTGCACTTTGTGTTGCTGTGTGTTGCTAGAAGAAGTTCCTGGTTTATCACTAAACGTAACTTGCTTTTTCCTAGTAACAGGGGTAGAGGGAGCCTTGTTATCTCTTTCATTGAAACTTTTTGGGCAAGTGCCAATCACACATTCTAACAATTCCTGAGATAACTTAGTGTATTGGCAAGCATAGTTAAGTGAATTATCCAGTGGTTTAACTACTCTAGCTTCCTCTACAATCTCCCTAACCGTTTCTACACTCTCCTTAAGATGGCTGATATAGTTTAAATGAGCACTCCTATTGTTCTTAAGGGGATGAGGGATGGGTTTAACGTCAATGGCATACATGCCAGGAGCAAGAACTTTTGGTTTGACATAGTCACTAGTGAAACAAGGCTCTTTGCTTCGCAATTGAGCTTTTAGACTCTCAATCTCATTCAACATGGTAGATGTCTTTTCACTTGTGTGAGCACGCGTGATCTTAATTGAGTCATACAATTCCTTGTAATGTTGTTTGACCTTTTCTAGTTCTACTCTATCGCAATCATTTTGTTCAATAAGAGCAGTGACATCTACAGCATTATAAGGCTCACGACTTCTGTCATTCACACTAGCGACTAGATCTTTCAAGTGTCGAATCACGTTATCTTTTTCTTTAATCTGATGTTCGAGATTCTTGATTTTAAAGAATGAGTTAAAATCAGGAGCTTCCTGTGATGCTTGTGAATTTTTATTATCAAAACTTTCTTGAAGATGTTGATACTTTAATTGCAAATTTAGGTATTCCCTTTCAAGTTTTGAAATAAGTTTTGACTCATCATGAACTTTAGACATGTCAGCTTCAAGATCTAGACAACGTGATTTTTCCACATCATACAGCAGTTGAGTCGACAAGCAATTAACAATCAGATTCTCATTTTCAATGAGAAGGTTTTTCTTTTCAATTTCAGCACATTGCTTGTCTACAGTATTCTTGTCCACTTCGTTATTCATTTGATCAAAAATTTCTTCCATTTCTTTAACTTCTTTAAAGAGGGCTTGTGGGTTTTTTTTATTTATCTCACTTTTTTCTCTCCTATGTTCTCTACTCCCATCTGTACGGTATTTCCCTTTCAAGTTTTGAAATAATGTTTTGACTCATCATGAACTTTTGAAAGGTCAGCTTCAAGATCTAGACAACGTGATTTTTTACCACATTCATACAATAGTTGATAGTCGACAAAACCAATTTACAATTCAGTATTCTCATTTCAATGAGAAGGTTTTTTTTTCTTTTCCAATTTAGCACATTGCTTGTCTACAGTATTCTTGTCCACCTTTGTCTATTCATTTGATTAAAAATTGTCTACCTATTTCTTTATCTTCTTTAAAGAGGGCTGTTTGAACTCCAACAAAGTGTTATTTACAGAGTTTTGGAAAAATGGAATAACTTCAGTGAGGTAAAATCTTTTCGTATTTTTTTTTTTTCTAGTTTTTTTTTTTTTTCCCCCTTTTTTTCTTCTTTTTTTTTTTTTTTTTGTTTTTTTTTTTCCACCCTTTTTTTTCCCCCCCCCCTTTTTCCGCTTTGCTCAAAAACTCTTTCCCCTTTAGTAAGGACCTGATGGGGTGATTCTACGTTTGTGCAAGTTTTGTCAATATTCAGTAAAAAGTTGATGTGGAGTACATAAGAGTAATCTTCATTGACTTTTAGTTTGGAAGAATTCTAGGGACTAGCTTGACTTAGGAGTATTGGGTGGATACCTACTGCAATGTGTGAAATTGGTTTTGGAGCTAAGGTTTCAGCTCCTTTTTTTTTTTTTGTTGTCATCTATGGACCCATAATATCTGTTCTAGGGTCAGATTTCTTTGGGAAAAAAGGTTGCAAGAAAGTTCTCATTTCGAGTAATAGGGGGGGGGGGCTTATCCTAACTTTATTTTCCACACATAGTGGGCTTTGCATTTTCAAAACATTTTTATATTCCTAGTTTATCTCAGCTAACTACGACGTACTCCCTATGAGTCATGTATGACAGTGGGTTGTATGATTGGTAGTGACTGTACATGCCATTATACAGAGCAGACTGAGCTTGCGTTACACGAGCGATTGAGACATACGGTATTTTTGTTGCCTATTCGCTACCTTGTGCTTGTTTCATCATAAAATGACTTTTGGTTTTTACAAACATGTGAACTGTTGGAAAGACTGTCCTTTTTGTATAATCTATCTTCAATCATTATCTTTTAGGTTCTTGTAAGTCCTAAATCCTTCAAGGAATTTGTATTCCTTTTGTTTAAAATCCTTTTTTTCAAAAGTGTTATTTTTTGTTCTTTGACTCATCTTAATGGTCAACTGTAGAACTAAGGCGTTATTTATGCTGATTGAAGTTCAGATTTTAGAATGAATGTTTTCGCTTCTGTTTCGGTCCGAGACGATTATTCTCATGTGTTCATCAATATTACGTTCTCTATCAGTTTATTCAAACTTGTGTGCCGTTTTTAATATTCCTCGACCAGTTCCTTATATCTCGCAAGTCAGAGGTCAGGATTCATTCATTTACCATGTCTGGGCTTATTGCGAATCTTACTTTGTAACACCCTGTTCATGCTGTTTTCCATCGAGGAAAACGACATTAGTGGGGCCATTCATTTCGTACAAAGATGCTTACATTGTACAACATGTTCTTCGTTGTCTTCTCATATGATACATACGGAATAATATTACTCATCACTCGTTAGTCAGCATCATGTAGTCAAAAACGTAGTTATGTTTGTTACATCATTTTGCATCTAGTGGTAAAACTTCATGTTACTCATTCATATTATTACAAAGCTATTCATGGATCTTGTTCTCAAATGGATTATTCAAGTCATTAGGATGTCCCAGCTTCATCGTTAGATTGGGTCTTCAGATGGAGATTTGCCCTAATGAACATGGTTGTTGAAGTGGGACCCTCATCAAACATCAGCAGTCGATGCATCACAATATCAGCTTCAAAAATTTTGGTCCACATGACGTGTCAAAATCTTTCTTCGGTTGAATCTTCCACTGATCTCAATGTGCGTAACCTGTTCCCCACAGAAACAACGACTGTTCTTCATCCAGTACTTCTCACTCTCCGGGCTTGCATTAGTGAGCATCTTGTCCTTGAAATTTGGCTAATCTTGAAGTCGCTTTGGCCTTGGACATTCAACGTGTATCGTGTCCCTAGCTCCGTTACAGTTGTAGCACTTGTCGGGTTTCGCTTGACCAGGATTAATCATTTGCCTCCTCTCGTTAGTGAGCTCCTACATTTCTCAACTACACCATTTCCTTTGTATTGTTCTTGAATATGGTGTGCTCTCCTTTGATAGTAGCTTGTATCTTCCTCGGCAATCTTGAACCACAACTTTCCCGTCTTGACCATAGCTTTTGTTTCCTTGCATTAGACGAAGCTCTATAGTTGATTGTTAGTTTGGGGAAGATGTAGATCTGTACGATTGAGTGGGAGTGTGGCGCAGTGTTTGGATAACCTTTCAATCAAGTTTGTCTGTTGAGGAACTTCCCTTCTGAGTCTAGTTGAAAGTTTAGTCAGCAGGAGATGGTTCTTTTGTGGGTGAGGAGGATTTGGCATGAATTGTGTTGGAATACTGCTGAACTGAGGCGTTTCGACATGTGCCAAGGATCATTATTGGTTGATCCGAACCTTTCCACTCATAATTTGTTCTCCTTTAGCAATGCCACCTCATGTTGCTTTTAAGTAGGCATCATACAACTGATCACAGTTTGAACTCTTTCAAAACCTATGTTGAGTTTGACTTCAGTGATGAATCTGACTCTACTCAGGCAATATGTTGTTCACATAACTTGAGTTATTAAGCTGCATCCTTGACGTGGTCATCTTGATGTTTCTTCTGCATTAATGAGCTTCGTAAACCTAATGTAGTATCCATGATGGTTTCTCCTTTGATTTGACGGAAAGGTGTCAAATTATCGTATAACTGAGATTCTCCTGTCATCCCTTGTAAACTCAGAACCTTCCAGAATCATCTTTACGTTTTCCCAAATGTTTCTTTGGCCGTCAGTATAGTGATTGTGAGTGAAGTAGGATGTCCTTTGGTATACCCTGAAGTTGGATTATTGGTGTGCACGAATTTGTCAGCTTGTTACCTTTCTTTTCTTCAGCTGATAAGGTCGTTAAGTGAACTTCTAGCTACGTTGTTGGACTTGTTGAACTGCACCCCTCAGTTCCTCCAGCCAATTACATCTGAGACGTTCCCATTTGAAATAGCCCTTCTTTGATGGACTTCATAATATTTCTCTTCATTATCCTTTCTCTAGTTTAGTACAGACGTATGTCGTTAGTTGCCAAGATTCAAAAGTCTGTCATCTGTGTGCTTGGTGGGCGTGTATCAGACTGGCACACTGGATGTCTTCTTGCATACTAGACATCTTGTAATTATATGTTATGATATGTTTTGATCCGATCAATGATTACGTGACGTGTACGTTAAAAGTTGGTTGAGTGTTACCGTATTCGTTTTTGTTGTAGATGATATTAAATCCCGATGTTGGAAATATTTTCAAATTTAAGACAGAAAGCTTCAACTCGCCGCCAATGGCTACCAAACCGTGCAAAGAAATAAGGCATCTCACCGGTGGAATCTTAAGGCAACTCGATCGGAAACTCAACTCGCTGCCAAAGGAGCTACCAAACCGCTTGACAAGGAAAATAAGGCACTCGCCGGTGGAGTTTTAAGGCAACTCGCCGGTGGATTTTTAAGGCAACCGCTCGAACACAACTCGCTGCCAAGCAACCCGTTTCCGCGAAGGATATTTTAATCAAACCGCCGTTGGAGTTTTCAAATCGGGCAGCCAGAGTTTCCTTAAGATATTTGCTAATAAATATTCATACCGCTGAATAACTGTTCAAACCGCTTGGTAAGCAAACCGCTGCTTAGCTACAACTCGCCTCTTGAGCCAATCGCCCACCGTTCAAACGCTGGTAAGTAGCAATAAACCGTGCAGTTTGAATACAAGTCATCATAATAGTGGGTTACGTTGTTATACACCCATAAGTGTAATAATTGCAATGAGTACAATTATTAGTATTATGCTCTAAGCTCATGACACCGAGACATTGAGAAAATCAATAATCACAAGTTGCCCCAACGGGTGCCTTTGCCTAACACCCGCATAGTGTTTCAAATGAAGTGCGTTTGGTTACCAGAAAGTTTAGGTACACCAACGGGGATGCTTAATCCCAAATAGATCTATTCACAGCATTCGCGCTCACTCCAAAGAGTAATTAACGGTTCATGATAATGAGGTCTTAATGGCAAAAGTAGAGACTTAGGCAATAATATATCAGGATATCATACAGTTAGAAAAACACTTGTATTCATGATTTATAGCATGTATCCCCCTCGCGGGTTTATAAAACATTTAAAAGAGTTAAATGCGAGGCTATGAACTCACCTTAACAGTACAGGGAAATCTGATTGATGGCAAAAGTATATTAGGTGAAAGTAACGGCTTCGTCACGCAACCTGGGGTAATATGTCAAGTCTTAGTGTGATGGTTTATGTTTCAAAACTTCATGATGTTTAACATATTACTTTGATTTATCAATTTATGGAAATATTGTATCACTGTTCGGGCTATCATAATCCAGAGGCCACGTAGTACCGTTTGAGGAGTCAAGGCACTTTAAATCGTAAACCCAGTAAACTCGTCAAAACAAATACCCAAATGGAACCTCTTACATGAAACTCCCTAGTAACGTGATACGATAAGATTTTAAGTTTCTTCAAAAGTTAGTCGATGATAAATTACGTTAAATATATAACGTAATTGTTTTATAATACGTCGATCGGTGATTAATAACGATTAATGTGTCGGGTTTTAATAAAATTGAGTTTTATAATATTAATATATATTTTTATAATTTGTATAAAAATATTATATTTTATATTTTTAAGTTTGCAAAAATGGCAATATATACCATTGGTTTATAAACTTTTACAACTTTAGTCCTTTATATATAAAGTATATATAATTTAAACCTTTAACTTTGAAACTTGGCAAAATAGGTCCTTATAGTTATAACTTTAATAAAATGACATTTTCAGCCCCTTTAGTTATAAATTTTAGAAAGTTACAATATATACCCCTTGCATGGAAATAATTTGCAAAACAAGTCCAAAAAGCCATGCAAGCTTATTTTAAGGTTCCAAATGATATTTGCAGGTTATAGATTATTATAATAAGCCAAAAATAGATGTTTCTACGTAACAAATTTTAGAAAAATGGTCGTTAGCTAGAAATCAAAACGGGTCATTTTAGGTTTTAATAAAAAACACATGGGTTTGAGGATTCAAGGCTTCAAACAAGAGTTCATATATGATCTTAAGAGTATTATGAACATTCTAATACAGATTATAAGCTTATTGAACAAGATTTTAGCTTACTTGAGCTAGAAATGGGTCGAAATGGGGTTTTTAGGTTCGTACACCTAGTAACGACTTCAAGGGCTCATTTTTCTTGATCCTTGGCTTCTATTCTG
The DNA here is from genome assembly GCA_026074375.1 of Tanacetum coccineum. Lineage (NCBI taxonomy): Eukaryota > Viridiplantae > Streptophyta > Magnoliopsida > Asterales > Asteraceae > Tanacetum > Tanacetum coccineum. The sequence continues at coordinate 13,165 of BQNB010093453.1, read as the reverse complement.
AGATTAGGGACCTTATACTTCTTCCTTTGCTGAGATAGAACTCCATTTGTGTTTGTAATGAAGATTTGATGAGTGTTTGAATGGGTGTGCATGTTTCGGCTTTATATAGGGCTTAAAACCCTTGGTGCCCAAGTTTTCTTGGTGTGTAAGGGTTAGGGGCTATATATTAGTGACTAAGGGAGGGCTAGTGATGAGTATGGAGAGCTAGGAATGTAGCTTTGCAAGGTGGAAGGTGTATGAGGGTTTTCGGCTACAAGGAGGTGACAATGAGGTGTCTAGAAGCCTTGGAGCTTAAGGGTGGTGATGGAGGTGCTTGTAAGATGCTAGGGTGGCTGCTAGGTGATGTCATGGTGATGCAAGGGATGTGCTTGAGGTGCTTGGTTGCTTAAAATGGGTAAAAATGCAAGAAAAGAGGTGTCGGGTTCATTTCATTTTGGGTTAGGGTTTAGGGTTTTAATTCCTAGTTAGGGTTAGGGTTTAAGATAGTTTATGGCTTAGAATTAGTGTTAGGATTAAGGTTTAAGGTTTAGGATTAAGGTTTAGGGCTTAGTTTTAAGGTTTAGGGCTTAGTTTTAAGGTTTAGTTTTAGGTTTAAAGTAAAATCAGGGTTTTAGGGTTTTGTTTAAGGTTTAGGGTTTTAGATGATTTAGGGATTAGGTTTAGGGTTTAAAAGTCATGGATTAAGTGCTTGTACCTTGTGCTAAAGTGGTGGTAAGAAACTAAAGTGATTTAGGAGGTAAAATGACCTAGTTTGACTTTCTTGTATTATTGACTTGTACATTGAGCTTTAGAAAGTTGTAACTTAATTTAGGATGGAAAAGATATTCAAATGTGGTGCATTGTACACTTGTACATATGTTTTAAGGCTTACACATTTATTTTATATGTATACATTACATATAATTAGGGTTTTGATGTAAACGTTAACGTTTAATGCTTCGTCCCCTTGAAATAAACGTTTTTGTAAAAGTACGTTAAATAGAATAATGTACTGGTAAAAAATGATTAAAGATTTTAGACTTAGACATATTAGGATGTTTACATGATATAAACATAGATAGAGATGGCATTTGTAGAGGTTGCGTGAGCTCGTTTACTATAAAGATGCAAGTTACGTTGCATAATAAGATAATGCAAAAATTTCCCTGTAGAAAGTGGGCTATATAAAAGTGGCATCTAATTTTTATTGATGGATATTACATGGCATCTAATTTAATAGATGCGAAAATTACATGATGAAAATTGCGGGTTGTTATAGTACTACCGAGGTCGAGTCCTTCAAGAAAAGTGGGAGTCCTATTTCGTAGATACGCATGGGATACCTCAAGTACCATATAGTATATGGATACTATGTGGATATTAAGGAGTTAGTATGAATTAGGGGATCTTAATGAACCTCCTAATTATAAAGCTGCATTAGCAGATCCTGAATCTGACAAATGGCTTGAAGCTATGAATACGGAAATGCAATCCATGAAAGATAACTAAGTTTGGTATTTGGTCGATCTTCCATCCAATTGGGTCGACTTTTGGAATTAAAGTTGGCTCTTAAGAAGAAGACTGACATGGATGGCAATGTATACACCTTTAAAGCTTGTCTTGTAGCAAAAGGCTTTACCCAAACCTACGGTGTAGATTATGGGGAAACCTTCTCGCTTGTTGCAGACATTAGAGCTATAAGGATTCTTTTAGCCATAGTCACGTTCTATGACTATGAGATTTGGGCAAATAGATGTCAAGACAGCCTTTCTAAACAGTCATCTAAGCGAGGACGTATATATGGTGCAACCAGAAGGGTTTGTTGATCCAAAACATCCCAACAAAGTATGCAAACTTTAACGTTCCATTTATGGTTGGAAGCAAGCATCTAGAAGTTAGAACAAAAGGTTTGACAAGGAAATCAAGAAGATTGGTTTTGCTCAGAATCCTGATGAGCCATGTGTATATCTCAAAGCTAGGGAAAGTAATGTTGCATTCCTAGTTTTGTATGTCGATGACATATTACTCATGGGAAATAGCGTTGCAATGTTGTAAGAAGTAAAATCTTGGCTTTGTAAGTGCTTTTCTATGAAAGACTTAGGAGAAGCTGCATATATAACTTGGAATCAGATTTACGTGTATAGATCTAAGCAATTGATTTGCTCTTAGTCAGAGAGTGCTTATCTGGTGAAAACTCTTAAAGAAATTTAAAATGGGAAAACTCTAAGAAAGGTATACTATGATAATGGAAAGCATGACTTAGGAATGTCACAAGGTGCAAAAAACACCTACTGATGGTACATACGTATATGCATAGAGTTCCTTATGCTTTAGTGCTATAGGTTTCATAAAAGTATGCGGTTAGATGCACTAGACCTGATGTTGCCTTTTGCGCAAAATTTGTGTAGTCGTATTTTAGAAAATCCTGATGAGATTCACGTGGAGACTGGCTGTGAAAAACTGTATTTATTAAAGTTATTTGAGGAATACTAAAGATATGGTTCTTGTGTATGGGGCTTAACCTGAAGATGATCTGAAAGTATCTTGTTATGCTAATGCAATTTTTTAAACTGACAAGGACGATACAAAATCTCAGACGAGATATGTGTTCGTACTTAATGGTGGAGCCGTGGACTGGAGGTAGTGTCCAAGCAAGCCTACTGTTATGTCTTCTACAGAAGCTGAGTACATTGCTATAGCTGAAGCATCAATGGAAGCTGTCTGGATGAGGAAATTTATTGATGGACTTGGAGGTGTCATTCCATCGAATAAAAGGCCTATGGAGATGCTACGTGACAATGAGCCTGCATTAGCTATCACCGGAGATCTCGGAATATTAAAATGAGCCAAACATTTTCAAAGGAAATATTACTACATTCGTGAAGTAATTCAACGAGGTGAAATTGCCCTTAAGAATGATCACACAAGTTGGACAACGTACGCTGATCCGCTTTAGAAAACCCAATGATGCCACTCAACAAGCACTTTGAGCATGCTATGGCGATTGGGATTGTTCATGCTAGTAGTCTCATGTAAATCTGTGATGTATTAGTTAGTATTTGGATATGGGATGTTAAATGATTGTTATTTTTGGTTAGAATGAAGTAATATACGTGGCATCTTGTTTTCATTTGTTATAATAATTGTGTCCTATATTTGCATGTTTAAATCCGTGAATGACTTGTCGCATTCTAAAAGCTATGTACATTACCAGTTAACGATATGAGAATATTGTTAAGTTAAGGTAAATGTGAGTGACTGGTGGTATTCCGGAGAATACGTAAAGATGTTGTCTGCTAGCTTCGCATGTTATTCAATGTAGTTGAATATTGTATCCCCACCGTGTGATAATCACTTTATGGATCGGCGTCATTGGTGCATTACGCACATAGTGAAAGCTATGTTTATCCTTAGACTTGAGATGCAAGCAGGTTTTGCGTGTATGGATAGCATTTCTTGATTATAAGCCTACCGCTAGTCTGTCAAAAGATAGTTATAAGGGCTATTTTCAGAAGTGTTTTGAAGTACATGACGGACACATGTAGTCAAAATAGAATCTGTTCCTCCACGTGTATGGAAGTAAGATACTTACTGGGCCGCTCGTTGGTTTGATCAGATATTTGCATGGCCGTTCCCAATATGTAGTTAAGATGATTCTTTTTACATTTGGTGATCTGAATCAGAACAGATGCGAGAAACAAAATCGTTAAAATATGGAATGACTACTGATCCATATCCATTTTTAACATGTATTTGAAACAAATGGATAGGACTAACTGAATCTATAAAAGGCTGAGTTTTTTTTCCTAAAAACTGCAAACTCAGGTATTTCTGGGAGCATTGATGATGTTGCCAGACTATTTGTCAATGTTTGTATGTTATATAATATGAATAAGACATTCGCAAGTGGGAGCTGTTGGGTTTGTGCTCATGTCATACGAATATTTATACGGCTGGAAATACGTGAGCCTACAGGGTCACACACGTTATACATTTAGGTATCACTTTATTAATGTGAATACTAATATAAATGTATATTTATTATTTATATTAATATATGATTCGACGTTTTCTCTCTCAACTCTCTCTCTACTCTCTCTCTACATTTCGTCTCTCTCTCTTCTCTTTTCTTTGTTTCGTGGTTCGGGTTTTGAAGTGGAAGTGTTAAATCGGTTCCTACATAGATGCTTTGGATTTTTCTTTCATATGATGAATGGCTCACTTGGCTAAAAAACATCCGGATGCCTAAAGGTTTAAAAGACATTTTTGAAGGTGTTTCTTACGTGATGTGGAGAGTCTTATGACGCTTTAGAAACCAAACCTTGTTTGGTAACGCTCTTCCTAGACGCGACACTCTCTTTGATGATAGTGTTCGTTTGTCTCATGTGTGGTGCTTGAGTCGTTGTAATTTTAGTTTAGACTGGGCGACTTGGATAAAAAATCCTTCTTATTTTAGCTTGTTATATTTTCTAGTTCCTTGTTAGTTTCTTAATAAAATTTGTTTGTAAGAAAATAGCTCTTGTCTAAAAATACAGAACCTGGCTTCCTAGCAAAAACATGACAAACAAGACGTTTATTCTTGCTGTCAATCTCTATCTGCATATCAAACCAAATATCACAATTATAACTATTTGTCACTACAAAATCTCGTTGCTATGTACGAGTACTCGTTTAATGTTGATAAAGAAAGAACACAAGCTTGCCTAATAGTCTACTAACTAAAAATAGATTTGTTAATAGGTTTTTGTTCAAAAATCAAAGATTTGTTAATATGTCATATCTTATCGGGTTGACCTGATAATCCGATAAGAAAATAATTAAGACACTAACTCGATCTTATAAGGCTATCAGGTTGACCCGATAAATCCGCTAAGCTAAGTTGGACCTGAATTAAGCCTAACCCTATAGGGCTTAATCGGGTTCGGTTCGGGTCGAGTCGGGTCAACCCATTTGCCACCCCTACCTTTACTACCCCTTTTTACCCGCCATATTGACAAAATAACATATTTTTTTGTTCCGTATTTTTTTTACTACTTTTGAGCTGTCAAACTTTATACTTTATGTTTCATATTTTTTTCGACAGTTTTACCCATTTTATTAACAACCAAGACAACTTTTAATAATTTTCTACTTTGTATTTTTTATGTTTAACTACTTTTGACTTATCAAACTTTATGTTTTTGTCTATTTTTTTATTTCGCAGTTTTATAATAAAAACTAAATAACAATAAAAAAATTAAAGGGTATTACAATTATTTAATGAGGGTGTGAATAACTAATCCCGCCCAAAAATCGTCTATATGGTCGGTCAAATTACAAGAAGTCCTTATATATCTTCGAAAGTGCAAGCATAAGACCAGTGGTAACTGAGGGATGGCGACCCTCCTCTTCAATGGTGCCCTTCCCGGACCTAGTTGCACCCCAATACACACATGCCCGAAGAGACCGACGTTCACAAGGGGATTTTTGTTTTAATGACTAAGATATTGACTGGGTCGAGTGTTCTCATGTAGTGGTTGTTGTTTTTATTTTAAATTGTTTTGTGGAGTATTGTTTTTTGTGGTGTCTTATCGGTGTCTCTTTGTTAGATAGATCTATGTTGAGGGGGAAAGTTTGTTTTGAAGAGAGAAAGTTAAGGTGGCAGTAAGGTTGGGGGTTTGTGAGCGTCACCCATTTACCACTAGTCTAAGCGTCACCCATTTACCACTAGTCTAGAAGAAGAATATTTAATAGTTTGAATATTGTCCACCAAGTAGGGATTACGTCTGCAATTTTGATCAAACCACAAAGACCGATTTTGCAGTTACTTTAAAAAATTGGCATTACACCGGGTGGACACGTGGCACCAATAGAAACAATAGAAATAAAGTAAAGGGTAACTCTAATTGTAAGACGAATTCATGGAATGTAAAAAAAGTCAGAACACGAACAAAAAAATAACAGTCGACCTCCCTCGATGACCCTTCCCGACCTAGTTGCACCCCACTACACACATGCCTAAGAGATGCGTCTCACAAGGAGATTTTTGTTGAATTGACAAGATACTCGACTGGTCGAGTGTCGTGTAATGTGTTTTTTATTTAATTGTTTTTGGAGTATGTTTTTTGTGGTGTCTTCGGTCGTTACACTATGTTGGTCGGAAAGTTGTTTTGAAGAGAGAAAGTTAAGGTGACAGTAAGGTTGGGGGTTTGTGAGCGTCACCCATTTACCACTAGTCTAAAGAATTTTGATGTTTAATTATCGTCCCCAGTAGGGATTACGTCTGTAATTTTGATCAAACCACAAGGACCGATTTTGCGGTTTACTTTAAAAAATTGGTATTACACCGGGTGGACATGTGGCACCAATAGAAACAATAAGAAATAAAGTAAATGTCAACTCTAATTGCAAGACAAATTCAAAGAATGTGAACACAAACAAAAAAATAACAGTTTTCAAATTACACACACTAAACACATCGTAACAAACCTTATATCTTAAATCACACACAGCAAACCCCCCCACTCACATGTATTTGATACTCTTCACAGAAAAAAGATAGTCTTTTACATTGTTGATAGAAAAAGACAATTTTTTTACCGTTTTCTGCTCTTAATTTTTTTTAATAATTTTTACTTATCAAACTTTATATTTATATTTTCATACTTTTAGTTTTGTATTTTAATAACAAAAAATAAATTATAAAAAATAAAATAAAAAATTTAAATATCTATTTAGAGGGTATACTAAACCCTGTGGGTATATATGGTATCTGATGCTCCGGCTTAAAAGTTAGGGATAAAGCCGTAGAATACCAACAAACTTTTCAAAATTTATCGATTTGGTATGTGTACTTAAAAAATTATCGATTTGGTACGTGTACTTTCATAAAGTGTTCTCATTTGCACATTTTGATGATGTGTCACGTTATTGATGTGCCACGTGTCAGCCTATCACGTATGACACGTCATCAAAATGTGCAAATGAGAACACTTTATAAAAGTACACGTACCAAATCGATAATTTTTGAAGTACACGTACCAAATCGATAAATTTTGAAAAGTTCGTTGGTATTCTACGACTTTATCCCTAAAAGTTATTAAAGAAGCTTTGAAGTCAAATTTTTAAGTCAAGTAGTGTAAAATTTCGACTTTACTCTTCCCCCCTCATTTTGCTGACTTGCTGAGTATTTTACCACCAAACAAAAATGAAGAAGAATAAAAACATTACTTTTACCCCCAATTGTTGAAACAGAAGAATTTTGCCTCCACTTAAAAACGCGGGAAACCTACACTCCAGAGCTCCTAAGTGCTCCTAAAAGGTACACTTAGGGTTTGTTATTTTTAATCATTTGTGTTTGTTTCATTTCAGTGGTCCATTATTTTTAGGGCTCGAATGTTTAATTATAATAATACTTTTGTTTGATTTTGTATTCCCAGGCTATTAAGTTCTGATTTTAGGTTTGTTATTTCGATTATCTTCTATTGATGCTGTTGCTTTTACAACCATTTTTAAACAATGTTAGGGTATTTGTTTGGCCACCACCAAATGGCCTAGCACTCGCAAAGGGCCTAGGGTTCAAACCTCGTTAGGTTCACATTTGGTGGATACCTCGATGTGCGTAAATCTGAGTCAAGGACTTGACGTAGCCTAAATTTTGAAAACCTCATCCGTTTACATGTTTATTAGCTTATTACGAGTGATAACAAGCTAATAAGGTTAAAATGGTTTATGAAAAATTAGCTCATAGATAAGCTATAACAAACACCTTAAAAGCTTTTGTTCAATTTCCTAAATGCTTATTTATTGAATGTAAATGTGCTATAATTAATTAAACTACTCATAAGCTTGTGAATATCATCACTAAGTGGCCACGCCAAAAAAGGGAGGACTTTACCCTGCTATATTAGCAATGTAGTTTATATTAGATAATGAAACCGAATTTGAGAGCATTTCGTTATATTTTTCGCAACATATGTTTTCTTGACGATATAATATAAGTGGTGCTTAGCTAAGCCATGGTCTCTTGAACTTTGATATTAGTAAAAGGTGAATATAAGAGGGTGTGTGTATTAGCTTGTTCCAAGAGCTTATGAGCTAAAAAATTGTTTGGGTATAACTAGGTAGCATAAGCTCGATTCGGCTTTTATACAAACAACAACAACAACCAACCGTACCCGATCCCGCATGAGCGAGGTATGGGGGAGGTGGGATGTAGACAGTCACTCCCCTACCCAAGGGTAGAGGGACTGCTTTCACCTCCGGCAAAAGAGAGAGCATCCATACATACCACAATAGGAGAGACAAAAAAGATAGCGTACAACAAAGAAGCATACCAACATAAAGCCAACAAACACACAAGCATACACAGGCATAGGTACATACCGACACTGAAACAAAGGAGCATGCAAGCATAAAAGCGCAACAGCCAAAGAAGATGAAGATCAGAGCATATAAAAAAAGAGCATATAACAAAAAAAAACATACCAACATAAGGCCAAGAAACACACATGCATACATAGACATAGGCACATACCGACACAGGAACAAAGGAGCATGCAAGCAAAGAACACACAGGCAAACATAGACATAGGCACATCCCAACATATAAGAAGATAAGGCGGAGCACGCACATAAAAGCAAAACATCCAAAGGGCATACGTAAGGGGAAAAGACAAAAAAGGGGGAAAAAAACTACGCGAAACAACAAGAGACCAAAGAGCAGGGAAGACAAGAAAAGTCTACCTACAAGCAAGGAACTCCTAGAAGGCAAGAAGGGCCTACGCGCAAAAGAAAAGACTAAGAGACGGGGAAAGCAAAGCGACACCTATGCATCTTCCTCGTCTACCCTAATCCTAGTTCTCCACGAGTTCCTATCAAACGTCATGTCCTCAAACAACAACCTTCAGGTCGGTCTTCAGTCTGTCCTCCCACATGAGCTTTGGTCTACTACTTCTTCTCACGCCATCGACGGTAATAGACTCCACTCTCCTAACAGACCGTGGTCTCTTTTTGACATGCCCAAACCATCTCAATCGACCTTCTCTCATCTTGTTGACGATAGTCGCAACTTGAAGATTTCTTCGAAAAGCTCCATTCGGGATCATGTCTAGTATAGTTTTACCACAAGTCCACCTTAGCATCCTCAATTTTGCAACCTCCATCCTATTTGCTTGGACCTTCGTTAACGGCCAATCGCCACCCTATTAGAATTTTCCTTTGAGCTTAAGAGGGACGTTCTTGTCACAAAGGACTCATGTGGCCGCTCTCCACAGCCAGCCTGCTTGTATACGGTGTGTTACATCATCCTCTATCCTGCCGGATTTGTGAATCATAGATCCAAGATATCTAAAGGACTCCTTCTTACAGGCCTGGAAGATATGTTCGCCAATGCGGATTTCCGCTTCCTCGTTCTGGTCATTCGCGTTCCTGTTGAAGTCGCATTACCGTCGCATAGCATTATTTACAAATCTACCCTCATATTCTTCATTAATATACCTCTCATTGTGGCCCATCCCCGTTTGCATAGCATTTTTCATATTTGCTTTTCCGGCTTGAGACCACCACAAATTAACCTGACTTCTGACATTTGAAAAAGTTAGAAATGTGTCCATCTATATTTCCAGAAAACAACAGACGAACATGTACGAGGGTTTACATATTTTGTATGCTTGCTCAGTTTTAGAGACCGGATTAGGGAAAGTACTATCTGATAATAAGATCAGGGTTTGGTTCGTTAAAGAAGAAAATACGAATTACAATTACCTGACAATGTCTTTTGCCTTATGTAATGTCTTTTTAGGCTGTTATCCTTTTTGTCATGTACCAGGTACTATCGTGTGTTTTGAACAAATAAACAAAATCATGTCATTATACGAAGAAGCATCAACAACAACAATGTCAAACACCAACAACATGAGACAATTATCATACAACAACAACAACAACTCACCATCAACTAACTACTCCAACAACCCTAACGGTACTCAACACAATTATACCCCTGTGATGACGTCACCAACAGACGGAAGTACTATTGATGTAGTGAAACGTAAGAGAGGTAGACCCAGAAAGTATCCGGCTGATGTTTCTGTATCGCCATTAATGTTGCCACCGCCTCCTGGTAGTACGGCGGCTGCTGGTGACAGTGGTTATTCGTCTCCGGCGGGTATGTCGGATTCTGGGAAGAAAAGAGGTAGTCCACCTGGGTCTTTAAATAAACAACACCATCCTGCTGCTTCAGGTATATTCACTTTTTTTTTTATTGCTTAATAAATTACTCTACTACTAGTTTAATATTATATGTTTTGGGATTATCAGTCTGTTTTTATAATGTTTCTTATGCTTCTATACTCTACAAATTATAGAAATCTTTGAGTATCTTCCTCGTGTTCGTATTTTCTGTGCTATACCTAATGATCGGTTTTATATATGCTGATATGTAACTACATTCAAGATTTCTTTTTAAGCGTAGAAACTATCTTATATTTGGGATTACAGCGTAGAAACTATCTTATATTTGGGATTATGCTAGGTGTAAGATAGTTTTGTAAGTCATGGATTAAATACGATGAACGGATAAAATCTCTCATCTTTTTTTTCTTCATGAAATTCAAGTTTCTATTGCTTAAACAAGATCCATGCATTACCAATACCATCGGTCTATTACTTAAATCTCTTTTTGGAGTGTATAGATGGGTATGTGTGTTAAATATGATACAAGGGACTAAAACTTTTAAATTCACAGTGTATTATGTGGTGATCTTGCCTGTCACGTTCCCCTAGTATCCACTTCCTCAATGTATCTTCTAATCTGATATTTTCTTTTTTGTTTCTTGCTACCACGAATGATAAAACATGCAAATTTAGAAGTGGCAGTAACTACAGATGTAGTTGCCATCTTGACAATTCGCCACAAGAACCTAGAAATAAGGGAACTTAGTTTAATCTAATTGAAGCTTGTGCAGTTGCGGGTTCACTTGCATGGACACATAAAGACGGGAGGAGGGGGGAGATTTAGCAAGATGATTTAAACGAGATAGTGGTAATCAGATATATTTATAACCGTCTTACATATATGATCACCATGTTATTATGTTTTCAGTACAATCAAATATGCTATAATAATTAGTAAATGTGATGTGTTGGAGGGTTCAATGGCTGTATTTATTGTGTTACCAGATTTGGTTTTGAGGAATCTTTAATTGTGTATTATAGAAGACCTTGGTTATTAAGTACGGGTACATAATTCATTAGATTTAGTATGGGCCTAGGGTTCAAACCTCGTTAGGTACACATTTGGTGGATACCTCGACCGGGGTGCGTAAATCTGAGTCAAGGACTTGCCGTAGCCTCAACAGGGAAAACCTCATCCATTTACATGTTTATTAGCTTATTACGAGTGATAACAAGCTAATAAGGTTAAAATGGTTTATGAAAAATTAGTCATAGATAAACTATAACAAACACCTTAAAAGCTTTTGTTCGATTTCCTAAATGCTTATTTATTGAATGTAAATGTGCTATAATTAATTAGACTACTCCCGCCTAGTGGTGGTAAAAAGCTTGTGAACATCTATTTCTATACTATATTATAAAGCATTTAGGACATTTTATCTTTAGAAAGTTTAAAAAATTCAGACTTTTAAACTTACTTATTATGGAAATACAAGGATGTGCAATATTGACCATCCATCTCATTTTAGGGAACCACATCTTAGCGTGACATGTGTCACTTCTTAACTAAAAAAACCACCTTTATTTTTAAACTGAAATATCCTATTATCTATTTTTTTTTATGATCTAATTAAATCATATTTTCTAATATTTTGTGCTCTTTAATTCAACATTCATTTTGATATATTTTTAATAATTTATAGTTTTTTTAATTTTTAATGCCCCCCAAACCGCTGCTTTACGCGGGTACCTAGTCATCATTAAAATGTGAGGTCTCAAGTTGGGTCCAAACAGCTTTGATGTGGCCACACCAACTTTCCCCAAAAAAGGACTTTACCTTGATATATTAGCAATCTACTTTATAAAACATAGCAGGGTACCCGCGCGTTGCGGCGGCGGGTACAATGGCTGAGATAGGGAGGGGGCCCGGGGGGCAAGTGCCCCCTTAGCGAAAAATATTTTAGTGTAAATTTTTTAAAATATCTGGGTTTTTTGTGATTGGCCTCCCCTAAGAACCAATTTGTAGTGTAGTTTCTAAAAGTTATCGAAATGTGCCCCCTCGCCCTGGGCGGGTACACTGTGACGATTAACCTGAGAAATAAAAAGAATTTGATCTCGGTGAGGCCCGGTTCACCCGTTTTTATGGCTTCCGATGGGTCCTCTTCGGTTCGTCTTCAGACCGCTTTGATTGGCTAGCCAAACCAATGGTGATTCCGGTTCCGGTTGAACCCGTTGGTCCGGTCCGGTTTTCAAAACTATATGCACCATCATTTTAGGGAGACATCATATGTACGCTTTTGTAGATATATGCTTTTAATTGTTGTACAATGTGAATATATGATTGTATTTTTAAGTAATGGGGTCTATTAATTATGTACTAATTATTTTCATTTTCAAATATTTATGTAACGAGTCATGCAGACCCGTGCGTTGTACACGGCTTGTGTCAATTTTTTTTTGCATGGTGTGCGTATAATGGTCGCTTGCATCGTGATTTTGTCGAATGTTGATTCCTTTGTTGGATGGGTTATTACCCATACATGTAAACATCATACTAATTCACACACACATGTGTAATATGTGCTATGATATATTAACTACCAACACTTTCTTCTTTGAATCTATATGGGACTAAATGGGTTTTTTGGAAAAAAACTAAAAGGTAGTTAAATTTAGTGACCTGTGCAGTTTTACTAATTCAACCGATACTGTACATATGGTCACCGTGAATCAATTTTCTTTCAAAGCTACTCAAATAACTAATAAGTATTTGCATGCATATGATGAAGCGGTCACGATAACCACCTGAAAAATGAAAGCTTTACCCAGTTTGAATCTGTGTGGTGGTTGGTTTAGACCTCGTGAATTATTCGGCCAAAGATCGGAAACAATAGTTACGAAGGTTATGCGTATGCAAAATTAAGGTTATACATACGTTTTTGTAATAATAGTTTGAAATCTTATACATATGTTTGATATTGCAGTGAAGAGCATAAGTTGTTCTCTTGAAAACATGTAAAATTAAAGTTAT
>BQNB010093452.1:9081-26367 GCA_026074375.1 Tanacetum coccineum | reverse complement strand
CCCGAAACGTAAAAAAAAATTATTCGGGAAAAAATTAGCCCCGCCGCAACGCGCGGGTTCTTTTGCTTGTGATGATACATAACTACAAATCACGGTCCTTCCGGGATTTTTAATGAGATATGCGATATTTATACGTTAGATAATGAAACCCGTAAGTTATGACTAGATGAGTACTCGTGCATAGCGGCGGAAATTCCTAGCGGCCGATAATTAACGATATGCGAGATTGTCGAAAGTTTTTTGTGTAACGTTAAAAATAGAACGTAAAAATATCAAAATGTAATTGCAAACTGCTGTAACATGCGATAAGTCGACTTAAACAAAAATGCTAAGCATGTATCAAAGAACGTTAGAAAGCATATTAGGGTTGCTAAGCATGAGTCCACCGGCGGCAATAATTATTCCGGCGAGTCCTTAAAAACAAATCAAAATAGATTAAGGCTTGTACATTTCGTTTTCAAGGCTTGTACATTTCTAAGTTTTTCATCACATATTTAATGTCAAGATTCTTAGTTTTCAACGCTCGTACATTTAGTTTCCAAAGCTTGTACATTTTTAGGTTTTTCACTTTCAAGATTATACCATTTTTCCTTTATAAGAAGTATAGATCTATTATGGATCACCATTTATAATGGCGTAAACTCTAATGCCTTAAACCCACAAACCGGGCTTGGGCCTATTATCCACTAATACTCTCTCGCAGTCCGAGTGGGGAAATCGCGAAAGCGCGGGCTGGAGTAGTAAACTAGAAAAGAGAAAAAGAAACAAAACATTAACATAATAAAAACATAACTTTAGTCGACTCGTAACAAAACCGTACAAACGGTCGACTTTAGTCAACTAGTACCAACGGTCGGCTAAGTCGACTGGTAACACAACCGTACAAATAGTCGACTTTAAGAACTGATACTAATGGTCAATTTTAATCGACTGGTAACAAAGCTGTACGAACCATTGACTAACATAAAAACTAACTATAATAAAAACACAAATTGCAATATATAAAATTCTTAGAACATCATCTTGGCTGCTTCAATAGCATCAAACTGATCTAGCACTCCAAGGATTAATACCATTATGTCACACGTCATCAGGGATACATACCATTAGCACTCCAATAACATGCATCAAATAATGAACCTTGCCGGTGTGGAGAAATTTTATAAGAGTTTTAGAGTTTGACGGGGTAGTTTAGGAGAGGCGGCTCAACTTAGCCATATAGGTTTGAGGATCAGACCCGCTTCGATACCATGTTAGACAATGAAACCCGTAGGTTATGATTTATTATTGATCACCATTTATAATGGTGTAAACCCTAATGCCCTAAACCCACAAACTGGGTTTGGGCCTATTATCCACTAATATTAACAAGTCTTGTTGCACTCGTAAATGAAGAGAAGATTACGCGATGTAGACATGAACTACATGACTTATATATATGTGAATCATAACATCTATAAAGAATTTATCACCTTTTGTTGAATGTTTAATGTTGAAAAATTAAGAAAACTTAATTATGATAATGTTGAAAAATTAAGAAAACTTAATTATGGTAAGAAAACTTAAATATTATTTAATCCTCAAATCCTCAAAATTTTATTATTTTAAGTTTAAAGGTCACACCAAAACCACAAATTCACATGTATAGTTTTTTGCCGCTATACACCATCGCTTTGTACGGGTATACGTTTAGTAAGATTAAATAAAATCAACTTCAGATAAGAAATTCTTAATATAAGTGTACGAAAACAATATTCTGAATCTCAATTTAACAAGTAATAGTAAATAACAATAATATAAAATTATCTTAATCAGACTAAAGCACAAAACAAATTAAATCCGCCACTGCTAGTTAAGTGTGAAAATAAATCCGCCACTGCTAGTTAAGTAGTGAACCAGGCGTCACACCATAAATTAGATGATTGTTTAATCATAATATAATCAAATTACACAAGCACTGAATCAATGAAAACGTGTGAGAGATTGAGTGAGAATATTTTGAGATATAAAAACGTGTGAGAGATTGAGTGAGAATATTTTGAGATATAAGACCGTTAAATCGGGTTATCAGACCCTAGCTCTAACATTTTCTATATAGCTAGCATCTTAGACAAATTAGCAACAATTCTTATAGTATCACAAATGACATAATATGTCCCTCAGCTTATATAATCTCAAAATAAGACAAAATCGCTTTATTACTTTAGCATCTCCCCTTAATCTCATTCTGGAACAAATCAATCATATTTAGCTTATTACTCAACAATTTATGTTGACCCACATCAAGACCTTTTGTAAAAATATCTATAACATTGTTAGCAGACCTAATTCTACATGTTTTAATAATTCCAGAAGTAATATTGTTTCTGACAAAATGTATGTCAATTTTAAAATGTTTGATTCTTTCATGAAAAACTGGGTTTGCTGCAATTTTATTTGCAACCTTATTATCACAAAACAATTTTATAGGAAGCATACTCTGAATTTCTAAGTTTGCAAGAATATTGAGTACCTAGTGATAAGGTGTCATTTTATACACTTTTTCAGGGTCACTTAACCCTAAATCATGCAAATATGCCCAAAATACGTGCTTAATCGTTTTTTTTTGTGTTTTTAGCACTTTGATGGCATTTAGAGAAAATACACGTGACTTGAACTCAATTTGGGAAGAAACGGACAAGATTTCAACTCTACACAAAAAATGATATCAAAAGGGCATATAGTGTGTGGAGACGGCGTCATGATTCCTTGCGACGGCGT
Source organism: Tanacetum coccineum (assembly GCA_026074375.1). Taxonomy (NCBI): domain Eukaryota; kingdom Viridiplantae; phylum Streptophyta; class Magnoliopsida; order Asterales; family Asteraceae; genus Tanacetum; species Tanacetum coccineum. The sequence continues at coordinate 23,607 of BQNB010093452.1, read as the reverse complement.
CAGAGATTTTGAGACGGCGTCTAAAGTAGCCGATTTAAAGAAACCCTAAGAAGATTCGGCGGGGCGACGACGTCGTAATTAACAAGCGACGCCGTCACGATTACTTTTCTATATATACAAACCCTAGTTTTTGGTTTTAAAGTGTGGAATTCGTGAGGAATGATTAAGGAACGATTTTTATCTGTCTTTACGTCAATTTTAGGGTTCTAAAACCTTATTGTATCCACCTTTACTCCATGTTTAATTAAAGTGAAGTTCTTTTATCCCTTTAATATTTCAATATGTCTATATACTACCTTAATCAAGTGTTTGAATGCGTGTAATACACTCTTAGGAGCCTTGTAATAGTCTTCATACTACCTTACTTGTGCGTTGTCTTAACGGATTATTACATAAACGACAGGTTCGTGCAATTCGTTCACGAATTAAAAAATACTTACACATTACACCGTAAGGGTGACGGGCAATAAGATTAGGAAGAGCAAACTAAAGAGTAGTGTATGATTAAGTGAACACGTTTATTTACCTATACGAGTTTCCACATAGTTAGATTAGTTTAAAAGTAGATTAGTAGCTAATTAGTTTAAAGAGTAAACTGCAAAAACGTCCTTGTGGTTTGGCCAAATTGCATGTTTGGTCTGCGTGGTATCAAAATTGAAAAAATTGTCAGTGTAGGAAACCTTATGTTCTACTTTTAGTCTGTAGATGTATCAAATCACTTAACTAATAAGCATAAGAAAGTCTAGAGAGAGAAAGGAGGGCTGTAACACTTTAGAGAGAGAAAGAAGGAAAATATGTATTGATAGAAATGAAACAACCAACCCTCTCTAAGGTGTGGAAATGGGTATTTATACCTAGCCTTAGGCCGGTCAACATAAGGATGTGTTATGTTAACTCGGTTAGCTTGGTAAGTTTTCAAATATTATGCTACGAGCTATTCTATGATATATTGGTACTGACTGAGTCTTTTCTCGATTTCTAACAATTTTCCCCAAAGGTAGGTCACTCAAATTTACAAAAACTTAAGCTTATCATTCTATGAATGTCTTCAATCTTTGCTCGTAGTCTTTTTTTCTTGATCTTTATCTTGTGAACCTTGATGTAGTAATCTTTAGACTTTTAGGCTTTAGCTTTTATCTTTATCTTGACTTATATGTGATCTTGAGCTTCTTGAGATCATCAACCAACCATAATCTCTTTCCGCCATCTTGTAATCTTTGCCTTCTTGTGATCTTGTGACTTTTGGACAGACATGCTCATACCTTTCTTTGTCTTGAAAGCTTGAAAATGTCATCTTTCTTGAAACTCTTTAACTTTAATACTTTGTCATTTCAAGGAAGACGTACGGTATCAGAGTAGCAGAAGTCTTTTGAAGCATGTACTTGAGCTTTCATGATGTCTTTACATATGTCGGTCGGGTATGAGCATGTGGCATTGACTTCGACTTGTCATCGGTTAACCGCTGCCACCGTCAGGAACCCTGCATGAATAGGTTAGTGATAAACAACATATATGGACGAAAGTGTCTTTGTCACTTCATTGAATACGGTTGTAATAACCACGGTTCCCCGTTAATCAGTATAAATACTGCCTGTGATCAGGTAGAATTCAAGAGAATCTCTTTGACAGGGTTTAGTAGCTGCACTAGCCGTTCTCATTACCGAAGCGTCTCAAAGCAGACAACACGGTAAGAGTGAATCGGTAAGTTACTATCTTCCCGATTAAGTCGTCAATTCGTGTTCAACTTTCCCATGTCCAGATACCGTTGTGAGGCTTTCCATGGACATAAGATTGAAAATTAATTTAGGAAAATCAGTCGGTGTGTTAAGATGCAAATGGTTTTTATAACACACCAACAATTTTATCTTTTTCAAATTTCATTCGTCAATTCATAAGCTGGACCGAATCGATATCTAATATCACAAGTTTGATCCGTTTAGGATCTCACAAGTCAACTACCACAGAGCTTGTTTGATGTTGGCTCTGGAAGGATTTCCATCATCACTGTGAATACTTTTAAGCATCACTCTAATGTTCTGGCAAAATCACAAGGATAATGCGTAGGACTCTTGAGATATTTCTTGTTTTCACATTATGTGAATTAGCAAGCATATTTTGGATAAGTGTCCTAATGAGATTTATAGATGATCTCTTTTATGGCTCTAGACTCGATAGTGCACTTTGGTTTTAGTAATCGAAGGCTGGAGCAGACTGCCACCTTTTCAATACCAACTAACTCGGAGTGAGAAAGTCAATAGAAATGTATTTAATCTTCGTGAGAAATGAAACAAGAGTCTTTTGAGAGACCTTGAGTGGTTGGGAAGGGTTGTGCATTGCATTACTGGGTTCAATACCAGACAACAACTTAGTGTTTCTGATAGCATATGTATGGACCCGGTTTCTGCCTAGGTGTAAGGAGGGCTTCTTTCTTTTCACCCTTTGTCTTTACATTTCTTTTTAATTCTTCAACCCTTTCAATTCTTACCAAGACTTCATCACTAACACCTTGTTGGGTTTGTTTCAGTGTCAGCTCTGTATTAGTCTGCATTTTTCCCTTTCTCACTTTTACTCCTTTTGTATCATACCTAAGGACTTCTATTTTATCTAATGGAGTGTCCCTGGGTAGATCCCTCCAGTTCTGGCTGGATCATGGGAACGAATACCTAATAGTAACCACCTTATAACTCCAATTAATTGCAAACATGGTCGTTCTTTTGGTATTGTTCTCAGCCTTAAAACCATTTGAAAAACACAATCAAGGTACTTGTGACATAAGTAAAAACATTTGTACCTCGTTTGTTTTTACTTTTCAGAAATGATCCCCCTCAACATGTGCATCGATATTCAAAAAATTTTAGCACATGAAAGGTGAAGCTCGCACTTGAGTCCTTAAGATCACATCTTTAGCCATATATTATATCACATTTTCTCCCCTTATCAAAAATGTCAAATCTTTTGATATTTTAGATATCAATTGATTCAAATATGTTTGAAAACAGGTTGGGGAGAAAAATGTTCTGATTATTAACAAGCCTTATTAGGAACATTTTAATGCTCCCACTCAATTTATGAGGGTATTATATATATAGTGTTGAGTACGTTAATTTGAAAATTTTAAATTTATTAAAAAATTCTAGAAAATTCGTACTCAAACACTATTTATACTTGCCTATTTTATAAGTGTATACTACATATTCACATTATTCACAAGATAAGATTTAAGATTGTACCTGACGATTATACAATACGAGTCATCAGTTTGTAGTCCATCTCGAGTTCCCGAGCACCAACCAATCACTCCAGATTTTTGAGGATTCGCCTTTTACGCATCTGCTTATCAATCAACTCGACCATAAGCTCCGATCTCTTTTTGTCTATAACCGTCCACTTTTTCCTTGACATCTCCTTGTTGTATCCTAGACGAAAATCGAGTATTCTATGATGAAGCTCATCGTGAACAGTCTTGAGTGTCCCGTCCGAGAACTTGTACAGCTTATCAGCCCGCATCACTCTTTTTTGTTTGTCTAAGTCTTCATAGATTACCCCTGGTGGTTTGTATGATGGAGTGTAGAGTTCTTTGAATTCGATTTCAAGAAAGGTCTTTTGAGGTGAGGTGATATTGAGTTTCTCTTGGTAACTCTCTACACTAAGCTGAAGATCCTCGACTCGACGTTTGATGATAAGACTTTTTGTGAACATACGAAGAGCCACAATAAAGTCAACAATGTCACTTTCGTTGAGATGGAATAGCTTGTGTTGAACAGCAAGAAGCAGCATGTCTTCAATGTCGTTCAAGTGTAGATCCACAAAGTCACCTTCTTTAAACTTGTATAGCTGTTGATCAGCTCTTTTCACTACAATCTCTTCCAAATGACCATATCCATGCAGTTTCTTGACACTAACACTCTTCACACCAAGAATTTTTTGAGTGGAATAGACATTATGCTTGGAAAATTTGTTCATCTGAGATCTGTACCAAAGCTTACGCCTTTCACCCCAATGCTTAATCCCCTTTTCAGCATCTTTGTCATACGCATGCTTGATAGTACTCCAAAGTGTAGGGGTCATGTATTCAATTCCCACAATCTCATACAGATATGTGAGAAATCACATATCTTTTTTATACCAAAAATGGCCCTAAAATGAACAAATTGTGCAAATTATGCTTGTATATTGCTTGTTTTTTCATTTGTGATGTGTAGGTATGGATATTGAAAAAATCATAAGAAAACAGTCAAAACCGGACAAACACAAACACGGGAACGGATAGAGTGTACAAGAGCCGGGAGTTTCTAGCAAAGGTCAACAAAGTCAACCTTAGTCAACCATTGGTCAACCACAAAATACCAAAACCTTTGAAAATACCAAAAATGCCCTTAATGTTAAATCAAATTTCACCAAAAATCCTAAATCACTAACACCGTTAGTCCTTTTATTATAAGGGACTAACGGTCGTTATCTCCTTAAAACAATTAACCCTTTACCCTTTTATAAATACCCGTAGCCCAAAACCTGTTAACTGAGCCCAAAACCAATTAAATGGCCTATTTCCTTGTATAAGCCCAAAGTCAAATCCCATTTTACACCCGGGTCAAACAACACAAAACATATAAAAGGAATTTAGGCGCGAAAATTGGTTTTTACTATTCATCATCGTGTCCAAATTGTTACCCTGCATCGTAATCAAGGGTAAAACCCAATTCCCTTTCATTAATCTACGTGGCTCAAGATTCCAAGTACAAAGCTCTACGCTGGCATAGCAAAACGTCACCAAAACTTTTGATTGGACAACTCTGACAAAGGAATGACACGTGGGCTTCTAACAAACACACAAGGAAGGGAATATTACACTGAAATCAGTGTAATAAAAGCACAAAGGGCCAAAGAAGTAGAATTGCCAGCTTGGCAGTCCGTGTACTCCAATTTGATCTGACGGCTATAAAAAGGACCCAATCATTTCAAGAGATTCAAAGGCTGAGATCAAGACCAAGGGGAGCATGTGCAGAGGTCTAGATCCTTCTTTTCATGCCTATAAATACTAGACCTCTCTCACTCACATGGGGATATATCTAGTCTAGCTTAGTGTAAAATTTAATCTAGCTTTTCAAATGTAATTTCTTTATTGAAGTCATTTAGCTTATTGTTTTTAAATCAATGTAATTTTCTTTTTATCAACTTGTAATCAGTTACTCTTATATCAATAAAAGTTTCTTTTCATTTAAGTTCAATGTGCAATTCATGTTTTTCCTTATAAACAATCTAGTTTAATCATGCTCTTTTAAGCTCATTAAGCTATCATTTACACTATTAAGCTAGCTCTTCACTTAGTTAAGCTTTTATAAAGCCTAACTAAGCTTAATAAGACTCAAACTCACTCCTAAAATTACCATAGCTTCTTAAATGGAAGGGAAGCCAATAATAGAAGGGCTTCCAGGACCACACCAGCTTATCCAAGGATAAGCTGGAGCTTGTTGATCAACTCTTGGAGCAATTGTAGCCTTGTTTGAGCATATGATATTGTAAGTTTCTTTAATTTTTCTTTTATAGCTTTAAATTTTGCATATTAGCTTTAAATTACTTATTGGTTGCTTATTATAGATTAGAATTGCTTATTTATGCTTAGTGTACTTATCTGTTGCTTATTTAGTATACTTTTTAGGAAAAAATTAGTTTGCAAGTAGTTTTTATGAAAAACAGTTTGAAAAACCAAAAATATTAGTTTAACTTATAGCTTATTGTTCTGGATTTTTAGTTTGTTTAAATCTTTTCTAGGTATTGATATTGCTTCATTTGTTCTTGGTTAACTGTTTTTAAATAGTTAGAAACTAGTCATTTAGCCCGCATCAAGTTGTTTTGAGTTTTGGTTATAAAGTGTGTCAAATGCATCAATAGTTTAAAACTGCAAACAGCCTTTTTCAATCTCAAAATTCAGCAAGTTAAAATAGTTTTTAGATTTAGCTTATTTTGTCTTTAAAAGTTCATTAAGCTATCTGTTTTTAAGCTCAAAATAAGCAATTTGTCTTTTCATAATAAAAAAGTGAATTCAGTATATGCTGAGTCTTTAAGCAGTTTTCAACAAGTTTTTTCCTTGTTCTCTTGATTTTCAAACTATGTTTCAAAAGCTGATTTGAGTAGTCTTTTGAATAAGCTTTCTAGAAATATAAGTCTCTTTTCCATAAGGTTCCTTTTACCTACTTAAAATTAAGCTCAAAAGTAGCTAAGTTGTCTGTTTGGATTTCAGTTTTCAATAAATTGCTTATTTGATATTTCAGCTTATGGCTTATCCACTTAGCTCATTTATAGCTCAGTTTAGCTTAATAGGGTAGTTTTAAGATAGGGATAGCTTATTTAGCCATAGTTTTAGCTTATTACAGTTTTTAAGTTTCTTAAGTTTTGAAAAAGGTCCAAAAAAGTAGTATATTGTTTTATGTCTTTTTTTAGCCCATTTTCTAGCTTATTTTCTAGCTTTTATAAAAAGACTCTGTTATAAGTTTTTCTTATTCTTATTTGTTTTACAACTTTGTTCAAAAACTTTTGAAAAATAAAAAAATCATAAAAACAAAAGGCCACAGGCTCGTAGAAAAATTTAAGCTCAACAGTATCTATCTAGTCTGTTTTGGTTTCAAATTATCTTATAAGTGCTTATTTATTTTCAGCTTATAGCCTGTTCTTTTGCTATTATTGCTTAGAATTTGATTGTTAGATTAGTTATAGGATCTTGTTAGTTTATTAATCCATGTTTAAGCTTATTTCAGTTTCTCTCTAGCTTAGTACGTTTTGATAAAAGTCCAAATAAAAAAAAAATTAGTTTAGTGTTTTTTGTCAAGTAATAAGCCCTATTTTCAGCTTATTTAGTGATTTTCACAAGAAAACTATCCTTTTTACAAATTTTGCTTATTTTAGCTTTTCTACAACTTGTTTTCAAAAAATTGCAAAAAATAAAAAAAAAATAACAAACAAGAGGCCATGGAATTCGAACCCATGACCTCTTGCTTAACACATATAAGTCCCACACTCACACACCAAACCATTGCTCCAGACAAATTGAGGTTGCAATAACAGAAAAGTGTGTAATAGTTCCAAAGGGCTATCTGTTAATGATACCCAGTCATATTTCTTTTTAAACACATTTTTAATTCCCGTTTTCAAAATATAACCGGTAGCTTATTATTTGGCCTTTTTAGGGTTCTTTGGTTTCACTTAATTTTAACCTAGCATTATTATAAAATCACCAAGTTATTCTACCAACCTTTAGTATTTTTCCAATTTTTAAAGTTACATTTATATTTTTAATCATTTTCTTTATTAAAAACTTTAAAAATCATAAAAATGAAAAATAATTAAAAAAATTTATAAAATTTTTCTTTTATCAGATTTTAGGCTTAGGATTTTAAATGAACTTTCGTAGGGTTAGATTTAAAATTTCTTTTTTAGTAAAAATTTTCTTATCATATTTTTGGCTTAGATTTAAATTTTCTTTATCATATTTTAGGCTTAAGGATTAAAATTTTCTTTTGTGATTTCACTTTTAAAGAACGGATTTCGTTCCGCGTTCTCCGTTCCTCGCTTTCCTTTCGTTTTTTTAAAGCTTTCATCACCCTCGTTTAGAATTTCCTTAGCTTTCTACTTATTATCTAGTTAATTAGGATTAAAAAAAGTTTAGAAAATCATTTAGGGTGTAATTTAGGGTACTTGCTTATTTGTCCGCGTTTTTAATATTAAAATTTTTTATTCCCCAGTTGAACGTCTTTTATAGTTAGCTTTTAATTTGTGCATTTATATTTTGGCTCACATAGGATTTTAGAAACAATCATCTTCGACCATTCAAATCATTGTCCTAAATTACACGTTGTCTCAATTTCATAAGTCTTTGGGAAAAACGACGCGGTGAATACTTACCTGTAAAACATAGGATATTTTCGGTAGATTTTTACTTCTTAATTCTTTGTCCTCAAGGATTTTTAGTAAAATTTCTTTAATACTATGATATAATACGTATATTTTGTAAAGTATATCAAAGATTATGCGGAATCCAATCTTTGATCAATAAGAAGAATTCTTAATGAAACAGTAATTCTATATCTTACAAAAACTTACATTATTCTCAAAGATCTATTCTATAAATAACAATCCTTATCTCATAAGTAATCTTGATCTTCAAGCAATTTTTATCTTTTCTCTATCAGCATAAACTCTTCCAGCAGTCATAATCTTTCAACAGCATTAACTTTAACACTAACAGTAGTAACTTTTGTACCAGCAGCACTAACTGTGTACAAGCAGCATTAACTACTTAGAATATTTTCTTCAATCTTTATCAGCATTACTAAGTTACACTAGCAGTACTAACTTTACTCTAGCAGTACTAACATTACTAGCAGTACTAATATACACTAGCAGTAGTAACTTATACTAGAAGTAGTAACTAGCAGTACTAACTACTTAGCATATTTTTCATTAAGATTACTAACAGCACTAATTTATGCTTAACAGTAGTAACTCTAACCTTAGCAGTAGTAACTTCTAGAACATCATGAAGTCTTTTACACCTAACATTTGTCCTTTGTATTTGTTTGTTTCTTAAGACGCGGCAATAGGTGCATACCCATGCAGAGTATTATCCAACTCTTTGCGTTTTAAGCATACATACTTAGACAATTGTTATTAGAATCTATGTAGCTTGCATTATATTTCTCCATCCGATTGTAGTATTATCGGAGAGTTTTCGTGGGAAGGGGAAGACTTTGTGCTTCCTCCCTTCCGCTGGCGAACTTACGTGTTTATTTCTTTCACCCCAGTTGTTGCTTATTATTTCATCTGAAGGTAGCGAACCATCCAATGCATTTGTGTTTTCATGGATTCAAAAGTGGTTCTTTTATATCATCATAAAGATGTACATTAGATTCGTTGCTTCCGATGTAAATACATGTTTTTTCGGAGGGTTTAGCAATAATTTTCTTCATTTCCACCTTACCTTTCCTTACTTACTGTAATATTTCCTCAACGTACTAGAGTCCTATTTATGATTAATATTTCTCCTTCTTGTTATTTAACTCTTCATTTGTAACTTCCGTGCGTGGTATTTTGCACCTTTCATTGAGAAAGCTTGTAGGACCCCGTGCCATATGTTTGTCTTTTTAAAACAACCCACGTATAGTTCTTCCTATTTTCGGTCAAGTTTGCTTGTGTTTTTGCTTTGGATAGCTCGTTTTACGAATTTAAGGACGAATTATCTAACTGAATTGTTTATGATGGACTCGTTGTTGTAATATTTTTCCACTTGTATTTTTCGTCTAAGCCTTATCCTGAATTGTTGCTATCTCTCTCGCCTATTCGAGAAAGGTTAAGTTCATTCCTGAGTGCTTCCTTATTTTCTTATCGGACCTCTGGATTGTTCTTCTTAGTGGGGGGATGCATTATTTTTGTAGTATGACTGCTTCGGTCTCATATGTATAACTAAATGGTTGTTTCAAAGTTATCATATTTTTGGTTTTGTTATATGTGGTCCTTTAACACATATAGGCCATATCCTCTAGCCATGCTCCTCCCTTCCTGATGTAGCCTTGTTTTAATTCCTTGCATTATGCTTCGATTAGCCCTCTCCACAGCTCCATTTGCTCGAGGATAATATACCGATGTAGAGACGAGTTTTTATTCCTAGTCCTTCTGCTCAAGACTTGAATGCGTCGTTAATCAACTGGGTTCCATTATCTGTTATGATGGTGGCTGGTATTCCGAACCTGCATACAATGTTATCAAATGCAAAGTTTTTGACTTGTTTTCCTGTTAAGCCTAGTTATGCCTATTAAGCCTCTATCCATTGGTAAATAAAAATAGCTTAAATCAAGTATTGATTTTTCCCGGGCCTCGGGAACGAGCCTCGGGAAGAGTCCAACTGTCATTCCTCATTTTTGGAAAGGGCACGCTGAAGAGAAGGAGCTCATGTCATTTTTTGCTGCTTTGGTTACGATGCGTATACTGAATGAGTCGTAGCTTGTTATCTCATTGTTGGGCATCCCGATGCATGCTTTGGTCCGAAAAAAAAGTATCCTACTTCTTATAGCGTTATGGACTGACCTCCCTTGGTCGTCATGCCAATCTCGCATCGACCCCTGTGTATTTCCTTTTTTAATTTTAGATATTTTAGGCCTGTATGGACTTATGCATCAGTGTAGTGGCCCTAAAAAGGGGCTAATGATTTTTGTTATAAGACTCCTTCCTCCATGGTGTAGTTGCGTGCTTTTTCTCGAATTGTTCGTGCCTCGGCAACATCTTCTGGTAGGATTCCATGTTCAATATATTTTGGATCGGCTGTCATCCAAGTTCTTGAAATAGTACTTAATAAATATAATAGTATGAATCATTAAACAATACAATTCTGTGTTTGCCTTCTTCAATCATGGCATTGACTTCTACCGTATCCACTGATCGTATTGAGTTCCTCAATCTGCAACTTACTTTGTTATCCTTCCACATTGCATTGCTGCAAGCTTGCTTAAAGCGTCAGCTTTTTTGTCATCTTCCCTTGGTATATGGCTTATCTGGAAGTTGTTGAAGCCACGGGTCATTTCTAAGGCTTTTTCCTTGTACTTCTTGGTTTTCTCACTTTTTGCTTCGTATGATCCTTCCACCTGGCTTGCTACCAACTTTGAATCTACAAATGCATGCATCTTTTCGACCTTTATTTTTGCTGTGTTTTTATTCTTAAACCTGCCAGCAGCGCTTTATATTCCGCATCATTGTTTGAGTTGGCGAAGTTCAATCGAAGAGCGTAGGAATATTCTGCTCCTTTCGGATCTAGTGGATGAGTCCTGCCCCGGATCCTTGTTCATTGGAGGCTCCGTCAGTATATAGTTTCCATATGTCTGTTTTGCGTGACCCAAATTATTTCAGCGTGTTTTGGTTTCTAGGTAGCTTAATGCTCTGTTCTCGCTTATTTCCTTTCTGTTCAAAGTATCGTTCGGCCCCACTTTGTTTTTACTAGTGTAGATTTGTCTCCGCCATTGAGATCTGCCAGGAAATCAACGCGATATTTGTCCTTTTATCCGCGCTTTTTGGGGCGCTATTTGATGTCATAAGCTTTCAAAGCTCAATCATCCCACTTAGCCCATCTTCCGTTGCTTTCTCGATTGTTTAATATATGATGATGGGTTTGATGCTGATAACCTTGATTGTTATGGCTCTTGAAAATACGTCCTTCTTCAATCATTCTAGGGCAATCATACTAGTGCTAGAACTAGATTTTCCATCAGTGGGTAATTAACTTCGGTAGTGTTCTACTTACGTAATGGATTGGGGCCTGTCTTCCATCCCTTTCCACTAATAGAACGGCGCTAACTGCTTCGTTGGCTGCAGATAGGTAGACCATGAGTTCTTTTTCCTTCTTCGGAGCCGTTAAGGTTTGGTTGCTACGTCTATCAAGTTCTTTATTTACTGGAATGCTTTTCTGCTCTTGTTGTCCAATGAATGTCTCCTCTTTTGTTTGTACACATTTTTGAGGGTGTCCCCGTTAGGGTGGAGCGCTTTTCTGCCGCTTTAGAAAAGGGATTTGTTCAAGGCAGCAAGTTGCCCGCTTCAGCCGTTGCTATTTCGATTTTCAGGGTCTGCTTGGTGGAGGAAAGGTCTCTACCACGGCCTTTGCTTTTTCTGGATTTGCTCTGTTTCCTGCGGATTCTAGGCTTGTAGTGTTATACTTTGTATAAAAAAAATGTAAAGTCAAACTCAATTAAAAACATTAAGTATATATGAGTTGTAAAACATGCACATAATTCGTATAAATTTGTAATAATTGTTAATAAAAATCGTAGAATTTTATATACAAAGAAAGAAAATAAAAATAATAAGATTTAAAACTACTTTCATCATGTATGCCTAAGTACCTCGTCTAAGTTTTATAGTTATCTGTTAGTTAACAATTTAAGATAAATACTAAATCAGTTTTTATTCTAAGGTAGTAGAAAATTACAGATAAAGAAAAATTTAAAGTGAAATTATTAGGTACTATGTTATAAGAATAATACATTGGATAAATCATTAAGTTAAGTACATAAGAGAAAATAAAACTATTAAAGAAAGTTATAAAAAGAATAAATGTAATAGTATTTTCATAATAATAGAAAGTATAACCACAATCTAACCAAAATTTAATAAATAAGTAAAAAAAAAAGTCAAAGTCTAAATAAATGTAATTTTACGTTTGATAAAAATAGTAAGTGACATTAATTAATATGTAAGGAAATATAATTTACAAATAATCAGGAATAAGTTTAAAAATAGTTAATATACGTATTACTGGGCAAATTAACAAATAAGAAAATTTAAATTAAAGATTTAAAGTTTGTTGATAAAATAGAAAGTCTACTTTAATTGAAAACAATTGGGGGTCAAAGAAATGGGGGTATAATTAAAAAGTGTGAATAGTGGGTGACACGATAAGGGGGAGTTAAATAAATAAGAAATAATAGCTAATATAGCCGATAAGATTCTATGTGACTGTTTTTAACACGTTTAGTAAAAATAAAAAATAAGTCAGAACATATGAGGGTTTGAAAGTTAGTTAAAAAAGTATACATAATACAATAATTAACTACTTAGTATGAGTAATGATAAAATAGTTACAAATAAACGAATGAAGTAAAAAGTTAAAAGTAAGTTATATTCTTATTAAGAATAAAAACATAGTCTTTTTATGTTGTAAATGTATGTAGTAGCAAATGTGGTTCTGACACCTATTAAGATTACATTAAGAAATTGTTAAAGATCTATTTTTTTAAAATTATGATATTGTCAAATAGTAGTTAACGAAATAGTAAGTAAGAAGTTAGTTTAGTTTCTCAGTTTAGTTTTAACTTAGCTTTACGTGAGATTCTGAGTAATTTATGTTTTTATCTTTTAGTTAGTTTTTGTTTTTTGAAAGTTGTGTTTAGTAGTTGTGAGTAGATGTTTTAGAAAGTTATTAGTTGTTTTTAGACCTTATTTTAGTAGTTATATTTTTATTTAAGTAATTTACCCTAAAGAATTGCCTTCTCCATTCCGAAGGAGCATTTTTTGGGTATTTGCTTCATGATTCATTTTTTAGTGTCAACAATGTTTCTTTAAAGTTTCTCTTCTTCTTCTTTCTATCATTTCTGGTTTATTTACTCTTGATGACCTGTATCCACATATGCTTAAGTTCCATCCAATTTGTATTAAAGATGGGCTGTTGTCGACCATTCTTTTATATGTTGCTCCGGCCATTCTTTATTCCAAAAAAGCTTTTTGTTTTGTAACAAAGACTCCTTCATCGGGTATGGAATTATTGTTTTTCTCATATTTTTGGCCATTTGTATTTGGTGGTACCCCTTGTAGGCGTCTAGGAAGCACTTGTACTTGAACCCCATTAGGGATTCGATCTTCTAGTGAATCTCCGGCATAGGGTATAGGTCTTTTGGACAGGATTTATTCAAGTCTTTAAAGTCGATGCACATCCTCTAGCTGTCGTATGGTTTTTTGACTAGAACAGGATTGGCTACCCATGTGGGGTATCACACCCTTCTACCTATTCTGGCCTTAAGCCATTCTGCCACTTCCTCTTTTACTACTTTTCTTTTGTCTGGAGCTATGCTCCGTTTCCTTTGCACCCTCGGCTTTATGTGAGGGTACGTCTTGAGTTCGTATTCTATAATGAAGCGGGGAATTTCAGTCATGTATGTCGGATTCCAAGTGAAAGCATCGACATGTTTCCGTAGTATTTTGATGAGTCCGGATCTACACTCAGCCGACAAGTTTCCTCCGATAGTGACGGTTTGATCCGGATAGTCATCATGAATGACCACCTTCTTCGGAGGCTTGCTTTCGAGCGGCCTCTCAGGGTGTTCGTCCTTTCCCTTAAAATTTTCATCTGTTTGATTGTCTTTCTCAAGTGGGATGGGTGGTGGTTGTACGGTGTCCTCAGGTTTCCCTTCTTCTTTCGTCTGCCCTTAAATTTCTTCCTTGCCCGTGTTGGTCGTTCGCGGGGCCTTTTCCTGCTTGTATGTCCCCTAATCATTCCAACGATGGTCCCGATTCGGACTTGCTCTGCTTTTTCTGACCTTTTTCCATTTATGCTTTTATGTTTACCTTTGCGATTAGCACTGAGGTTTTGCTTTCTGGAGCTTCTCTTTTGAATCTGTGACATTTGTTGAGTTGCTGATGCAAATATTTGCTCTGGTAAGGATGATGGATAGGGTTTCTTCTTTAACCCTGGCCTTTTATTAGGTTTTATATCGACCATCCTTGATGTGTTTCCTATCTGACTAACGAGGGTGGTAGAGGGGTGGCCGTTGCTGGGCAGAAAGGATGCAACGGACCACAAGTGTGGTCCCGTCACCCTGAATTCCAGTATTACCCTTCTGACCCCTTCCTCCGACGACTGTGAGTCAGTCATGTTTTTCCTTTTTTCGTCAGACTCAGGTAGATTAGGATGCCGGATCCCACGGATGGCGTCAAATGTTGATGTAAATTTACGTAGGTTGTTCGTGCTTGGTAAAAGTGACGTCAGCGGTGATA
>BQNB010093451.1:0-26367 GCA_026074375.1 Tanacetum coccineum | reverse complement strand
TTCAACAATACTCACGGTGAGTGCAAACATACACATTTCAGGATCTGTTGCAAGTTGTCGTCTTGTTTGCACTTGCTTGGATGGTTTGCCATGAACTTGAGTTAACGGGTGATCTGTTGTCCATCGGTATTCGAAATCTTGAGGTTGATTGAAGGTATGCATATTTGAAGTACCAATATTGCGTGAGGAAGACTCAGCATTTTCTTGTACCGGTGTACAGAAAGGATTGGTAAATTCTGCTTGATTATCGTTGTTTTCCTCAGCATGAACATTTCTAGGAGTTGATGGTTCTGATGTAGGGTGAATATTCGTTGAAGGGTGTGTGTCTTGTAGAGTAGAATTATCGGTGGGAGAAGAAGATTTGTTGATAAGAGATGTACCATCATTGAAAAATTCATCATACAAAGGACCAAAAAGAAGTTCCAACTCCTATTGTGATGGAACTGTTGTTTCTGCTAAAGGAGAAACATTTTGTAGTTCTTTTGCGGGGTCAGGGTTATCATAATCTGACGCCTTTTGTCGTTGGGGAACGAGGCCTAAAGTGTCATTAGCAACAGACGTCTCAGACATCTCTTTGATCTCATCAAATCTGAGATGGATGGATTCAACTATCAACCTTGTTCTCTTGTTGTAGACACGATATCCCTTTGACTGAGTGGAGTATCCCACCAAAATGTACGGATCTCCTTTTTCTTTCATCTTATCCAAGTTCTCACCATCTCTGGTTTGATAACAA
This sequence comes from Tanacetum coccineum, assembly GCA_026074375.1. Classification (NCBI taxonomy): domain Eukaryota; kingdom Viridiplantae; phylum Streptophyta; class Magnoliopsida; order Asterales; family Asteraceae; genus Tanacetum; species Tanacetum coccineum. The sequence continues at coordinate 25,631 of BQNB010093451.1, read as the reverse complement.
GTGCAACCAAAGATGTGAAGGTGTTTGATTGAGGGTTTTCTGCCGTTAATGATGTGATATGCCATTTTCTCATGAGTTGGGATAATGATTGATCTGTTTTGAGTATAGCATGTGGTTGCAATTTCTTCAGCCCAGAAGAATAAAGGAAGTTTAGAAGCTGACAACATCGTATGAGCAGCCTCAACGAGAGTGCGGTTTTGTCTTTCTACAACGCCATTCTGTTTAGGTGTTCGAGGTGTGGAAGTTTGATGCTCAATTCCTTCTTCTTTAAAGAATGCATTAAGTGTCTTGTTTAAGAACTTAGTGCCTCTGTCAGTGTGAACAGAAATTACAAGGGCTTGAAGATTTCTTTGTATCATCGTGAGAAAGTCTTTTAAAACTTTTGGTGTTTCATCCTTGGAACGTAGAAAGAGTGTCCAAGTATATCTGGAGTAGTCATCGACAATTACCAGAATATATCTCTTCCCATTTATGCTAGCAACCCGCATTAGACCACATAAGTCCATATGAAGCAAATTTAACCGTCCTTTTGAACTTGGAACAATCTTTGACTTAAATAAACTTTGTTTTGCTTTAATCACTTCACAAGAGGAACATAGTTAATCCTTGACATACTTCAGTTTTGGTAAACCAATCACAACATCTCTCTTTGAAAGTAAGTTGATGTAGTTGAAGTTGAGATGAGAAAGTCTTTGATGCCATAACAATGCTTGAGTTGGTGATGCTTTAGCCATGAGATAGATTGGAGTTGATGATGTTGTTTCTTGAAGATAAATTTTATAGAGATCAGTTCCACGATTACCGGTTAGTAAGTCGTTTCCCTAAAGATCTCTAACAAAACACGTAGATTTCCGAAATGCAACCTCCAAATCCGCATCACAGAATTGACCAACCGAGAAAAGATTGTGATTGAGACCTTCGACGTAGTAAACTCTTTGTCGTGATGTTTCCTGAAACCAAACTCTCCATAAACCGAGAATTGGGAGCAAATAGATCATAGACCAAACAAACGTACCCAAGTAATTCTCAACAAAATTGCATAGGCATGATACAATTGATCCACATATGCTTGGTGCATCCAGATTCAATAATGATCATGAGTTGTACAATCACACGAGAGAATGTAGAGGACGATGGAACACATGACAAATTGGATCCTAAAGTGTTTGATGAGTTTCAAGCGACATATAGTAAATCCTAGAGTAATATCTACGGAAAAAACTAACTCTTTTAGGCACACTTTCATTCCTAACTTTAGGTACCCATTTCTTTTGTGTCTTAGGAACCCATTCTTCTGTGTTTTAGGAACCCATTTTTATTTGATGGCCTTGTGTGTGACTATCCACCACCATTTCCAATCCACGGCTTACTCATTTTCTTAATAGCATCCATTAGTAACTCTTGAAACTTGTGATAGTGGATTCCTGATGCAACTGTTTTCTTATTGGGTGTTGTCAAACAGATTGTTCTCTTGACAATTGGGTTTCCTAGAACTAATGTCACTACAATTAGGCCATCAATAGTTCTACAATCAACGTCATTCAAGAATTAGAAACACCAGCAACATGATTCGAATTAAACACACATTTTCCATAAGTAGCACAAATTGCATTAAGCAAACAAGTTCTAGAATTTAACTGTCATTACACGGCAGTTACAGACTTAGTTTTATTATAAATACTAAGAAATCCTAGGGTGTTCTTCTACTTCAGTCTTCTTAAGATTATGCACGACTAGTGTATGGCAAAGACCTTATCTTGTCATTTGATTGCTCCTAGGCTGTGGTCTGCTAACATAGTGTGTGACTAACTCCTGTAGATGTATAAAGCGCAGAATTAGATTCTAAAGTCTGATTAACTGTGGTGCACTAGTTTAGTGTAGTACTACTTGCAATGCGATACCAGCCAGTGGTTTACCAAAACACACATGTTTTACAATACATCTAGCATTGCTTACCATAGGTAACTTATGTAGAGTGACGGTTTGCTAAACCCCACTAACTCATTAGTTAATTGGAACTGACTTATTACTATGCAAAATAATTATCCTCAAGAGAGTCTGAAAAAGGAGTCGGTTTTCTAAAACTGATGTTTTTGGTAATCCTTTGAGCATTTGGATGCGAATACCCAAGAAGTTTTATCAAACTTATGTCAACAGATTTTCCCTTGCATTTTTCAACGAGTTATCAACTCACTTATTGCCAATGTTTCAGACTGTGCAGTTGAGCTTTCAAATCTTGATAATTCAACATATTGTTCACATGAATCCTTTCGAAATATATACGACGCTCTTTCTTTGCAAACTTGTCATTTTTTAGTTTGTACGTTGACATTCTTTTAAAGCGATTTCAAGAGAAATTGAGTGTAGTTCTAATCAGTAACACGCTGTAAAAGCTCAGAGTAAATCTCTTTACTTTACAAAATCAGTGTTTCAGAAAGCTTTAGTTGCAAACAGTCACATTCCATGACTATAATGAAGAAATAATCATTTGTAATTCAGTGATCACAACTAGAATCATATGAAGCTAGCAAATAAGAACAACTACAAAACATCATCAGACACACATTCTTGCAAAAGCATAATCATACATGTTGGATAAATTCTGCCCTTAATTCAATCAGATTCAAGTTCATACAAGTTCATTTTCATGAGCTTCAACGTAACTTTAAATCTGCATTCATTTCTTTGTCGTGCTAAGTCATGTATAAACGCGAGACTATCATTCTAGTCTTAAGGGCAAGAGGCATCAAACATTCTTAACTAGGATATTCATATCTGTGCAGTGGGTGTTCGTAGATAAGATGGTCGTTTGAATGTTTTATCCCATGCTTGATTGACCCGAGTTCGATCATAATGATTTAATGTTGTTTGTCATGACAAAATATGCTTGTCCCAACTTTTGCATACTGATTTAGACACTGGTAAGAAATCCTATGCTTTTTGAAAACATTTTAGTTTTTTTTTACAAATGATTATCTCACATTTTCTTTCTTATTGCATTTGCCTGTGCAGAACTGAATTTCATAATGGCTGGGCAGGGCGTTTTAGAAAATTTCATAAAGACTATTTAAACTTCGGTATCAAATGGTTTGACCTAAGCTTTATTCAATTTAGATCGACCTATTTCACAAGAGTTAGAATCTCCTTCTCAATCGGGGATGAGTCTGGTTTGCAGAACAGATTGTCTTGTGTGATCGCATACAAACTGGGTGCTCATTTTGAGCCTTTATGAGGTACTATTGATTGGCAAGGTAGCTTCCATTAAATGTAGGGCATTTGATAGCTAACAAATGTAATGGTTTGGATTGATTGACTCCGTTTTGTAAAAATATCATTCAAAAACTTTAATTGGTGTTCCATAGAAAATCATTTGTCAATATCTTTCTCTACTAAGCTTCAAATCCGTTATTACCTTTGTTTCCTCCTTGACAATACCTTCGTAATGTGACCTGGTAAAAAGACTATGTTTTGACTAATAACATCGTGTTTTGCTTGACAACCAGAAATTTCATAGTCCTTACTTTTAAACCTTCTTGTATGTCAAATGTCCTTGTTGAACTATATAGTCCTAGGTTTCATTTAACTTACGTTCAAAGTTGGTCATAGTCTACTGCGTACGATCCATTAAAAAGACCTTGTACCTCTCAAACTCATTCTGTTTGTTTTGAATGCAACTAAACACTATCCCGGATACAATTAAGATACTCCTATAGTTCTACTAGTTGTCCGTCAAGAATAGATTAGCACTCAGTTAACCTCTTGAGTCAATGTTGCATTTGCTTCTTTAATTGCTTTTGTATCTTTTTAATTTGTCATCGACATCAAGCTTTAAATTACAATTAAATAACAAGTGCAAAAGCACGCTCATCATTCACATTCTACATCCATGTTGGTCAAGATCTGATATATTAACACACATATCCGGTGAGTCGGAATGACATGACTTCAACACGTTTCCACTGCACATAGTGTTTTACTAATGGATCAGATTGTTCAATGTTGTAAGTCATTGGCAAACACATTAAGATACAGGTATCGTAGTGTACCTGTTCCATTGGCACAGCGTCAGTGCCTGAGTCTGCATTATGAACCTACTGAATCTTTGGCCAAGTAACATTAAGAATCTTTCCCAACTCTTGTTCATCAATTTCCTCATCCGTGGTCTGCTAGCCATCATGAATTGCTCTGCTTGAAGTTGAACACCTTTCTCAATTGTTATACAATCAAAAATTCATAATTAACCAACACGTTTCCTTGTGATACGTGGAGTCGTCTAACCCGTTTGGCTTTTCAGCATTCCTTAGCATAATGACCTAAATTCCTTGGCAGTTAAAGCACTTGATCCCAGATTGTTCGACTACTGGACCACCTAACTACAGTTTCCCCTAGCCCAACAACATTTACTGCCCTCGTGATTCTAAATATGTCCCAATCTTATTGTCATTCGTTGTATCTTGGATAGGTATCCACATTCTTGTTTCTGGTGTCTAGAGGAATTCATGAGGTTTTTTGGTAGGTTTGTAAGTTTCTGAAGTACTTTTGCATGAGAGCCAATTCTTCAGCAAACTTTGTCCCTTCTGAGCTTGTTCAGGATCACGTCACTTCAGAAGCAGACTCAGATGGAGGTGTTAGATTGGTATTGGCAATCTCTTTGCCTTAGTAACTAGTAGCTCTGCATGAGATCTGGGTTGGAAGTGAAGCTTTGGATGTTTGGTGCATATGATTTGTGGGTGTATTAGTTGTTTGATAGTAATATAATAAGGATCTTACATGTGTTGAGCATAGCAACAGTAGCTAAAGGGTTAGCATTCTTGTCCATGTCTTTTTCAGCACGGATTCATTAACTTCCCTTTGGATTAGTTTTCAGAATGTCAAGAGCTTATGAAAGAATCTTCAACCAACTTGAGTTGTTTGCTTCACAATCGTGACAAATTCTTGACCATTCTGGTTTGAAGTTGTTGACGAACTTGAGAACATTGACTTCTGCATCGTTGCAAACTGTCAAATTGTTTCGATCATTTCATTCATCCTCGTGTAGAATCTTGAGTAGTAAGACTCAAATCTGTTTCTCCATCGAGAGAGGTGAATTGACCAAACTCCCAAAAAAAATAAGTTTGTCTTGACTCTTGATTTATTGAGTGGTATCACCTTGTTGTAGACCTCTCGATGGCTTCCCCCATGGGGGGGGGGGGGGGGGGGGGGGGGGGGGGGGGGGGGGGGGGGGTGGGAGGGGGTGGGGTGTGTGGTCTGTGCACATTTCTTGAGCTGTCTGACATGCATCAACAGTTGAGTAGATTTCATCTCCAATTCCAGTCAATATCAAATGAATCGCTTCTTTTTCAGATTCATAATGAGCTTTGTTCTCAGGAGTCATATTCAGAACTGTCTCGACTGATGTTTTTGCAGGAACTTCTGGAGAATCCTCTGTTGCTGGAACAGCTGGTGTAGTGACCATTGTTGGAATATAAGGACCTGTGAGAATGCACTTTCGTAAGGCATCACCATTTGGTCTTGTATCAATGTATCGTAAGAACCGTGATCGCCATTGTGCATATCGTCCTGTTGCAAGCATTGGTGGACGATCCCTTGAACCTGCTGCCATTATGTTGTTGTGCATTTGACTGTCAGTTGTGGAAGTTGCAATTGGAGTTGTCATGATGAATGATTGAAGAATTATGAAGTGAGAAGGATTTGTAGGATCTTAAGCAGGTAAAGTTATTGTTGTTGTGGATTGAGTACAATTAATGTTCACGGGATTTTACAATTCTTGGATTTAAACCGAGAGAAGAATCGTATCTTTCACGGGATTTTACAAAATCAAGAAAAAACCGTAAAACAAAAAATTACTAATTCGGTTCTAGTTCGGTTCTTATGTAAATCACCTAGTTCGGTTCATGCTTGTTCGGTTCATTGGTTCGGTTGTGTAATTCGGTTCTAAAAGAGATCAACTAGTTCGATCCCTTAGTTCGATCCACAAGAGATGTCACTCGTTCGGTTCTCTTGTTCGGTCCACACGTGATTTCACTAGTTCGATTATGCTTGTTCGATTGTTCTAGTTCGATTGTCTTGTTCGGTCTATAAGAGATTTTCCTAGTTCGATCGACCTTGTTCGATCCAAACACACCACTCGTTCGGTCCTCGATAGATGAGTCTCGTTCGATCCTTGAAGGAAAACACTCGTTCGATCCTCGAGTATTTCACTCGTTCGATCCTAAGAAGATACTAGTTCGATCCAAACTAAAGATCCTCGTTCGATCCTCAAAGGAAATACTAGATCGGTCCAAAACTGAAAAACCCTCGTTCGATCCCTGAAGTGAGAGCTAGTTCGGTCCTTGAAGCACGCCTTCTAGTTCGATTCTCTTTGTTGTCACTTGTTCGATTGAGTCACTAATAGCACGATCTTTTCGTCCTCGCGTTTTTCTTAGCCACGCACGAAGTAACCACGATTACAAGAAAAATACAAACACTAAATCGAACCAAATCTAAGTAACCAAATCGAACCACTTTGCTTACTAAAAAAAACGAAAACCACGAAACAAAACTTACAAACACGAAAATAACAATGAAAAACTAACAAAATCTAAACCTACCCGTGGCGAATGATACCAAATGTAGGTAACCTTTAATCACTTTCACTTCATCATGATGAACAAGAAAATAGATGAGAAGATATGAAGAATTGTAGAGAGAAGTTAGAGAGAGAAAGTAGAGAGAAGAATAAGAGTTGGATGATTACTTGCAAAATTACAAATGAGACTTAACAATAATCAACAAGAATCAACACCCTCTCCATCCTTGGAGAGGGGTATTTATACTAGACCATGAGGCTTGCATGCCTATGGGTTTTCTATGGGCCGGGCTCGGGATTACTTGGGCTTTCGCCCGATACACGTGACCGATTAGCTTACAATATATGAGCCCGTTTACCCTTCTAGCCTATTACAACGTATAATTAATTTAATGACTGAGACCTAATATAATGAACGAACTTCCATTGTTCGACTCAATATATTTTGAGGCTAACAATAAGTCTACGTCGCAGTTTCGTTACGGGTGGAATCGTAATCACACATGGTGACTTTTGTATTGGATACAATGGTTATGCATACTTTACAAACGCTTTGCTCCAACTATACTTAACTTTTGTGACTATCGTATGGGAAACAATAGTCATACACATCTTTGATTTGACATTTATGCATACATTTTTATGACTATTATAACGATTGAAATGGTCATATACTCTTTACAAATTTTTGATCTAACATTTACATTTACAAAAACCTATGAACTCACTAACTTTATGTTGACACTTTTAAGCATGTTTTTCTCAGGTGAATTAGATGCTTGACATACATGATGTGCATTAGAGTCTAGACTATGCAAGATTACATACATGGGTTTCTACAAACAAATCTCGTTGTATTACTTTTAAGATTTTCATTGTGATGCAAATATGGGACAAGTGCTATAACAAGTTCAATTTCAATTAAATCAACGAGATTACTTTTCAAACTACTCATTTAGAGGTCGTTCTCTCATAGCTTGTGCAATGTACTTATGAAGTAACGCTCCCGGACATAATTCTGTTGTGACTCAATTTGGGGGTGTTACAAAGAGGGAAGAGATGAGAAGAAGAGATTAGATCACTTGAAATAAGATCTAAGAATGTTAGTGCTCAAGAGATTTAGAGAGAGAAAGAAGATTTTTAGAGAGAGAAAGTTATCTGAAAATTTCGTTCAAAGAGGTCTTATTTTCTGCAAGGAATAAAGCAGTATTTACAGGCAGAAAAATTCAACGGTCACTGGGGGCGGTCTCGGCGGTCCCAAATATATAAGGGGGCCGCCCAGTAGACCACGCTCCTTTTTTGTCTTTTTGTGGTGAATGTTGTATCTGGTATGGAACCTTCCATTTTAGGGGGAAATTTTGAATTTTAAATTTTAAGTTTTTAATAAAACTTATCTTTTAATTAGAAAATATTTTGTATAATTAATTTGTGAAATTCTTTTTTAAAAATGTAATGGATAAGAGAGAAATATATTATTGATCACTAATAATGCTTAATGATTTGTTTGTTCATACCTTAAGTGATTACTAATCGTTAGAAATGGAATTTTACGATTAATAATTTGTAAACGTTTAATTTTATCGTAAACGTTTTTACATTTTGTTATGATCAAAACGTTGAAAGGTCGAAAAATATAAATAAGGTTTTTAGACATTATTTGTATTAACACATGTTAATGCATAAGAGAGTGCAATAAGCTTTTTACAAAAGAACATCGGGTATGTCATGCTCAGGGACGGACCCACATAGGTGCCAGGTGTAGCACGGGCTACACCCAATTTTAGGCCGCGAAGTGCAAAAAATTTCCAAAACTACCGTTTTATTGGTATGTGCAACCCCCAATTTTTTTTATGCTACTTTAGTTTCTTACGACGAGACTTTAGTTGGCCCAACATTTATTTTGTGCAACACCCCATTGAAAATCCTGAGTCCGCCCCTGGTCATGCTAATGTGTTAAATCACTCGTCTGTTATTTAGCCAATTCTTATTCATCTAAGTTCTAAACTGAAGATATTTATGGAATGGTTATCAACGAAAGCGATGTTTCCTTTTGCCACTTTCATTCTTTTTTTTATCCGGTTAAGGCAACAAAATACGACTTCAACTAAAACATGAAACTCTGTTCTATATCCACCCAGGGGCATTTACTCTAAAAACAGGAAGTAAGTTAAAGCACGCTCACAAATTTCATACATTTTAAACGAATATTTATACTAAAAAGGTTTCTTGCAGCATCTCTCGTGAACATCTTAAAGCCACACTGCCATACATGTCGAACTTTGTATTAATATAAATACACCAGATCAACATTGTAAAGGGATATAAAGAATCATAAACAAAAACAAAATTCAGAAGAATGATTACTCGTGTATCACAAACTCCAAAACGAGCAGCTAGGAGAACCACGACATGGAACCCTTTCATCAAAAAGTTGCGATACCACTTCCTCAAGCATAAAGTAAAATTGTTTAGAAAAGAAAACTAAATGATAACAAGATAAATAATATTATAATAAACACAAGGAACTTAATGTAGCTATAGCTTTCTTCTCCAAATGTGCACGAGAACCAAATGCCACAATAGTGAAATCCTCGATTACTTCACTTGATTCTCCAGTCGATTGATGTTTAGCTTTGGCAACTAAAAGGATCTAACAGGGAAACCATCAATTGTTTTTTTTGGGTAAAAAAACCATCAATTGTTTTATACAAAAAAGCTGAACAACAGAACACTTTTGTTGATGGCAAGTTGACCGGGTCAGATGCGGTTCAGGTCAAAAGGGGTAATTTGTGGTATGGTGTGGGGTGGTGTGTGGGCTAAAATGGGTAGGGTTTAATGGAAACTCTTTTGTTGAGATTATTTTATACAGTTAGTGTTTTGAAAATATGATTACTAGAACTATGTTAGTACAAAATAAGTGTCGGGCTTAGAATAGGGCTCAAATCCTTCGTTGAACCGGGCCTCCGAATGAATTAAGTGTCAGATCTTGTACTAGAGCAAGAGAGGTGAGATGATTTCCAGCACAATAAAATAAAAACTGTTAGCCTTACCGTGGGGACGGACCCCACGATTAGACTCTGGCGTGAGAGTAAGTAAACATGTAGAGAGAGAAAGTGTGTGTATGTAGAGTGAGAAAATCATACTATTCATTGTGTCAGATGGTCCCTTTTTATAAGCGAGTGAAATATTAGGGTTTCCTAATATTTTGTTTGTTTTGTTAGTGGTCGGAGTGGGTCCCTTGTCGGGCAAGATTCTGCAGTAATTGTGTGTACAGATGCGTGTGTTTTCCGCGGACGGAAGTAGCCTATAGTTAGGTCCGCATCCATTTTGTTATGTCCGGGCCGTTACCAGTGCATGACTGGGTTTAGTTTCGGCCCATGATTGCTACGTTGGGCCCAGAAGCCCAAGTGGCAGTGTGACCTAAGCCCGGAGGCTTGGTATACCTATTATACGTCATCAAGTCCTCCTAGTCTAGTATGATATTGCCTGCAGACTATGTCTCGCATGCGGTGATCAGTGCTAGACTTCAGGTTCGTTTCTAACGATTTGCCGCCTTCTGTAGTCATGTGTCCTCTCCGCGAAGCTTCCTTATCAAGTTGGTAACATTGAGGTGACGTGGACCGATGTTGTCCTTTTATCTTCTGACTGATTTGACATATGTACAGATTTTTTAACTGTTTCATAAGCAAACCTCAACCGTTGATCGCGTAAGTGGGTTACACGTTTCATCATCTGGCTGTGGGTAGATATAAATACACCGAGGGTATAAATACCCCTTCCTATTTTTACTGTTTCCTTTTCCACAACTTTGCTTTCCACCATTGTTGATTTCTTCAAGCTTTTCATCTTTATCATACGTTCGCATCTCGTTTTCCTCTTTTTTAAGGTTCTTCAAATTTTCAGGTTTGCATTTTTCTTCGTTCATCCTTCCCAATGGCTAACTTTGCTGCTAAATATTATATTATGACCCAAGAAATGGTAGATAGCTTTTGTGATAGCTTTTATATTCCGGCTGAGGTTCATCCCACTGCTCTAGGGCATGATAAAACCATTACCCAATTTCCAGTCGGCAAAGTAGGTGTATATAGTAGGCTCTTTGATGTTTGTGGCTATAGGATTCTGTTTATAAAAAAATTTATGGCCGTTCTCAAATACTTCTGTGTGCATATTTCTCAATTGTCGCCTTTTGGCGCGGCCCGGGTGTCTCTTTTTGAGGTTCTGACGCGTGTACTTAACCTTTCACCCTCAGTGACCGTGTTTCGCGCTTTCTACACCCGTACGTATAGCGATGAATTGTTTTCCTTTGCTAAACGTTCTACTTCGGCTCCGTCTTGTTTTCCAAAACCCCCAGATTCCATAAAATTGTGCGGACATTTTTTTGGGTTGACTCTTGCGTTATTTCCCATTCGTTCCTTTTATATATGGAGGTGGCTTGAAAAGATTCGGTCCAATTTTACTGCTCGTCAAGAGCAAACCGTTAAACTTCTGACCAGATAGGCTCCTTTCCGCGGTATCCGGATGTGTTTCTTATGCCTTGTGGGTATGAGCCCGTATTATCCTCTGAAGAAAATTCTTATCGGCCTTTTGAGCATCTCTAACGGAAAGGGTGGGTGTTATTTCCTTTTAGTAGTGGTACTTTTATATTATAAAACCTGATTATATGATGTTTATTTTGCAGATATAGCTTGTTGGATTTTATCAAGACTGTTGACCCTCGGAAGGTCCGGGCGATGAGGTTCAGAAGGGAGATGATCTGGTGAAGGTTGCTTGAGATTACAACACTTTGCTTGCATACCTCTGGTGATTCTGCAGCTGGGGTAGTAGTTCTGCTTGCGGGCCGCATGAGATCCATGCTCCGACCCCCCCCCCCTGAGGGAGGGCAGGAAGATGTTACTGAAGAGGACGCTTATCTAGAATTAGCGGACTCGGATGAGGGTACGGTTATGGTGAGGCAGAGTGAGGAGGAGGTTGTTACGGAGCAGTCCAAGAAGGTTAAGAAGAGAAGGTTGCAGAAGCAGAGCGATGTTCTTCCTGTTAAAAAGTTGAGGACAGATCACCCTGCCTTTGCTTCCGGTGGTGGTGGTAAAACTCTTGCCGGTCTGGAACGGATTGTAGGCGGCATTTCTCGTTTGCCGGACCGGGAACAGTTTGTTTTTCCCTCTGTTGCTCCTCCTTCTTAGGAGAGCGAAGGTTTTTTGGATTCTTCTGCCCGAACGAACCTCCAGATCTGTACTACTATGGAGAGGTATATATATACACCCTTGTTAACTGAGTTTCCGAACCCTTTCTTAACATCAATTTTTATTTGTCTTTATAGCTCTAGTGCTTTGGCTATTCTGGTAGATACTACTGCTGCTGCCACAACTTCCACCGGGGCTGATGCGACTACTAAATTGGCAACGGATGTTAATCCAGACTTGGCCGGTCCTTACCATCCTGGGGAGTCGGAAGGTTCTGATGACTCTTTTTATTCGCCTACTACCTTGGACCCTTCCGAGGCGAAGCGCTGGTATGTCCCTAGGTGGAGCATTACCAACGATTCATTGCTAGACGACGATTTTGCTTGCTGCACCTTAGTGGTCCATGTTGCTCTCCCTGCCTTCTTTTTTGCTCTCCGTAATATGGACTACAACCAACTGTACACGAAGTTTAACGTAGGGGCAGCGCGACAAGTGTATCTTGGGGCGGAGGTAAGGTCACGCGCGAAGCATGAACTGGAGCTTAAGGAAAAGCTCAGGGTTAAATATGATGCTCGTGGTAGGTTGCAGGAGGAGAAAGATTTAGAGATCCTGAAGCTGAAGTCCAAACTGGCGGAGAAGGAGGTGGAAGCCGCGGAGGTTATCCGCCTTCGTGATCAAGTTTCGTCATTGTCTGAGGAGAAGTCTTCTTTAACCGCGGAGGTGTCAGTGCTCAAAATTATTGTTATTCAGAAAGATCATGACATCTCTTTGCTTAACTCTCGTGCCACTTCTCTCGCGTCTACCCTGGACGATGCTAAGGTGACTTGTGCCGAGGCCGGGCACAAAATTACTTCCTTGGTGTCTGAGCGAGATAGGCTCGCCTTTGAGGTATGCCCGTACCTTTTATTCCGCATGTATTTGCTTATTTGTGTTTGTGTTAAGTGTTCTTGTTGCTGTAGGTTTCTTCTCTGCGTGTCAGTTTTCAAGATTTTAAGGAAAAGATAAAGGTTCAGCAGGAACAGTAAGCCCAGGAGTTGTACAACCGTGTTGCCGAGCTTGGGGCACACGTAATGGATGTCTTCGGCCGTCTGAAGGGGGAATTCTACCCCACCTATTTGACTACTTTGGCCAGAAGATGGTGGCTCCTGACTCATGGGATACAACTTGCTCTCCTCAAATGTTTGAAATCTCTTGAGTACCAAGGCACTCTGGGTCATGCTTTGGGTCGGGCTGTTGATTTTGGTATACAGGAAGGCCTAGAAGCCGGTCATGAGCATGGGATTTCCGAAAGAAGTATCTCCGTGGTTGATGCTTATAACCCGGAGGCTGCCAAAGCACGCTATGTTAACGCGGTTAAGGACCTCGGGGATGTAGACTTCTCCTTGGTAAGTTTGTTAAAGTATAAGAAGGATGCTGGGATGGATAAGGTTCTAGATAACTTCCTACTGGATGGACCCCTTGCTGGCCTTCCGGAAGCTGCTTATTTACAGCCATGCATTGAGCAGCTTTTCATTCCTATTCACCATGCTGGTGATACAACGGCCATCGAGGAGACTTCCCTGTCCTTTACTTTGATGAACGTCCATGCCCGTGCTGATGGGGCCAAGAAGCATGCTGCGGCTATCCGCCAACTGATGATGGATATAGTCTCTGCTCCTTTGTCTTCCCAGACTTGGGTGGGTGAGGCTAGTACTTCCGTGTCCCCTCTCTCCATCGAGGATTATGATGAAGAAGACACAGATGAGGCCCTGGGAAGCGTCGTTGTCATCCCTAAGTTTGAGACTTGTCGCTTTTAGCTTCATGTTTGTGCCGTGACCTTATGTGGTCTGTTATGGCGGCTAGTTATATCCTGAACACTTGTACGTTTCTCTTTTTGTATGTCGCGGCCGTATGTGGCTATTTCTTTTTGCGGCTTGTAAGTAATGTGAACGTATGATTTTTTACCGCGGTCGTATGTTGGCCTTTTTGTTGCGGTTTCTAGCTTTAACACGTATGTTGCTACCTTTTTATTATTACTGTTGTACGTTCGTAATAGATAGTCTTGTGAATATTTATGGGTTATTCTCCCAGTGTTGGGTTTGCAATACCTCTTACACACCTGAGCTAATTTTGAGGTTGCTCAACCTTTATTATACGTGATAATAAAATTGTGGAGCGTGGCTCCTTACGTGCGCGTCTTAACAATTGATACAACTTTGCAAAGCCAAAATAATTTTAGGACTTAAAACTTATGAGGGTAGCTAATCCTCACTTTTTTAATAAGATTTAAAAGACATTACAAATAAAGGAAAATTGAAATATTACCCTCCGGAGCATCATACATGTCGGGCGGGTGCTTACACTTCATGTATATAACATTTTTTAAGATTACAGATGTTCCACGTTCGCGGAAGTTCATTCCCTTTACGATCTTTAAGCTTGTATGCTCCCTTTCCTAATGCTTCCGTAACTTTATACGGTCCTTCCCATTTAGGTCCAAGTTTTCCTCCGTCCGTGGCGTGGCTTGCGTCATTATTACGGTAGACCATGTCCCCCGGTTTGAAGCTTGTGCCACGGACTTTGGAGTTGTAGTATTTTTCCATCTTAGCCTTGCTTTTCGCCTCTTGAATTGCTGCTTGCTCTCTTTTTTCCTCTACGAGGTCCAAATTTATTTCCAAAGCTTCGTTATTCCCTGTCAAGTCTACTTCCATAGTCCGGAGTGTTGGCATGCCTATTTCCACTGGTATGACTGCTTCCGTGTTATACGTTAGTAAAAACAGTGTCTCTCAATTGCTTGATTTGATCATGGTGCGGTGTGCCCATAGGACGTGTGAGAGTTCTCCTATCCAATCCTTGCTTCTTTCATCCAATCGAGCTTTGATTCCTTCTCCCAAACTTCTGTTTTCTCCTTCGACCAAGCCATTTGTTTTTGGATGCTTCACAGAGGCAAAACACTGGCGGATACATAGTTTTTCACACCAGTCTTTGAATGGGTTGTCACGAAACTGTTTTCCATTATCCGATACAATCTCCCCTGGTAGTCCAAATCTGCAGACAATATTGTCCCATACGAATTTCTTCAGTAGATTACCCGTGATAGTCGCGACGTGCTTTGCCTTAATCCATTTGGTAAAGTAGTCAATGGCTACAATCAAAAACTTGACTTTGCCTGGACCTTTCAGGAAAGGTCCGGCTATGTCGATCCCCCATTTGTAGAATGGCCACGGAGAGGTGATGGGGGTTAGGTTATGTTGCAGTTTTCTTGGAATGGGCTGATGGACTTGGCAGTCATTGCATTCCCTTATTAGTTTTCGCATGTCTGTATGCATCGTTAGCCAGTAATATCCTGTCCGAATAGCCTTAGCGACCACGAATCTAGGACCGGAGTGCATGCTGCAAGATCCTTCGTGTATTTCTCTAAGGATGTAGTTTGCTTGAAGTGGTCCGACACACCGGAGCCATGGTCCTAAGAAAGATTTCTTGTATAAGGTTCCATTGATCTCGGCATACCTGGATGCCTTGCGACGTACCGCCCTTGCTTTCTTTTTGTCTTTTGGAAGGATTTCCTTTGTGAGGTATTCGCATATGGGTGTCATCTATGTGTGTCCTTCCTCCTCCACTATAGCGAGGACTTCCTTCTCATTTATAGACTTTTCATTTAGTTCCTCCACAAGTACTTTCTTGCTAAGATGTGCGAAGCTTATAGATGCAATTTTGCTTAGTGCATCCGCCTTCTTGTTCTCGCTTCGCGGTACTTGCTTGATGGAAAATTCTTTTAAGTTACTTGTGAGCATTTTTACCTTTTCCAAGTATTGGACCATATGTGACTCCTTTGCAATGTAAGAGCCATTGACCTGGTTGGCTACAAGTCATGAGTCTACGTTTGCTTGAAGGTTTTTTACACCCATTTGTTTTGCGATCCAAAGACCGGCTATTAATGCTTCATACTCAGCTTCATTGTTGGTGGCCTCAAACCTATACCTCATGGCATATGTGAATTCGACCCCTTCCGAGTTTGTTAGTATTAGCCCAGCTCCGGAACCATCTATACAAGATGACCCATATGTGAACAAAGTCCAAGGTTCCGGTAGTTCTTCTAGTTCTGTCATGAGTTCATCCGGGGATTCTTCCTTCGGTCGTTCCATGATAAAATCCGCCAATATTTGTCCTTTGATCGATATCCTTGGCCTGTATTGGATGTCATATCCTTCTAGCTTAAATTTCCACTTTAACATCCTTTTGGTGATTTCTGAGTTTGACAGCAGTTGTTTTATTGGCTGATCTGTGATTACAATAATTGTGTGTGCCTGGAAGTATCTTTTCAGCCGCCTGCTTGCGCTGAGCAAGGCTAACACCAGTTTTTCCATGGGGGTGTAGTTGATCTTCGGCCCTCGTAGGGCGCGACTCACAAAGTACACTGGCATTTGCTTCAGGAAAATGGGTAGGGTTTAATGGAAACTCTTTTGTCGAGATTATTTTATACAGTTAGTGTTTTGAAAATATGATTACAAGAACTATATGATTTAGGTTCTTTGGAAATCCCTCACACGTCATAATATCGAAAAAAGAGTACTTTGTTATTGAAATAATACAACCCTGCAAACATCTTCTACCTAAAATTAGTTTCGAGCCAATCCGCGCTTAACATAACTACTTGGTTTAAGCTATTAACGAACCCACCCAACCTTCCCAGTTGGCATCCTTGGATAAAACATAACACATATTTACCCATGCATAAGTAAATGACTTGCAATTGCAACTATTAAATAAAGACAATTCTAACATATACATGACCTTTATTCTGACATACTGCTACTGACACAAACCTGATTTTCAAACTTTGCAAGGACATCCACTTTGGTTGCTCCATCGGAATCTAGCATCACTGGTTTGCCCCGCGAATGAAGCTTCCCTGTTTTACAATGCTTTCGCAAAATCAAGAATCTTTAATCAGTAGAGGTTCATTAGAAAGACTCGACACATCCTATAGATAAATAAGGAATCATATGGATTAAACTCACTTTTCTAATAACTTTTCCTTTTCCCTGATTATTTACAAGAAGAACCACTATAACATTGTCTACTTTATACTTCCTCACAAAGTCAAAGGCTACTCTTTTTGTTCCATCATAACTTCCATCATCTACAATTATCACCTGCTCAAAATTCACTTTTATATTTCAAAAGCTTACATGCACAACACAAAAAACTGCTAAGAAAGTGGACGTCTATAAATATGCAAAAAAGAATGTGGATGTTGTTGTTAACATCTTAAATGTGTTTCATCTTGCCTAGGAGATGTCTATAAATATGCAAAAGAGAAAACTCTTGGGTTTTGGAGTCCAATTTAATGATGTCTAACAAATTGCGATGTGTACTAGTTGTGAACCTGTGAAGCTGCCTTTCGAGTATCTTGATTTAATGGTGGGTGAAAATATGTCTAGACTGAGGTCGTGGAACTGTGTAGTTGACAAGGTTACTTCCAAACTTTCTATTTAGAAGGCAAAAACCTTGTCTATTGGTGGTCGTTTGACGCTTATTAAATCAGTACTTGGAGGCGATTCTTATGTTTTTCATGTCGCTTTACAAAGCTCCATAGTGTGTTTTAAAGAACATAGAGGCTTTGTGTAATATATTCTTCTTGGGGGCGGATGAGAATGAGAAAAAAATAACGTGGGCGGCTTGGTTAATGATTCTATCTACTAAGAAATACGGGGGTTTAGGAGTTAATAATATGTTTGCGCTCAATCGTGCTTTGCTATTTAAATGGGTGTGGAGATTTTAACAGGTCCAAATGCGTTTTGGGTTGGTAAAAACGATACATGGTACGCAGGGCCTGAACAGTAATAGTTTGCATGTCTCTTCTGATAACTCGATTTGGTGTAATATAGTCAAGTCGATAGAAGACCTAAAAAGTAAAAGGATTGATTTACAAGCGTTTTACTCTAAGCGGGTAGAGAATGGTTCTAATACTGAATTCTGGAATGATATATGGTATGGTGATGTTGCATTCATGTACAGATTTCACATAATATATGCTTTGGAAAATAAAAAGAACATTTATGTTGTAGAGAAAATCGCGCAAGTTGGGTGGAACACCTCTTTTCGCCGTATACATAGAGGAGGTGTTGAGGCGACCCAATGAAGAGCTTGCTACCTTTTTAGGCTCTGTGGTCTTGTCGTCTATCGCCGATAGGTGGAAGTGGACAAAACTAGGCTCAGGTAACTTTACGATTTCTTCGGCGTGATTATAGATGAGTATCTTCTTCCTAGATCTAATACACCAATAATTTGGCTCCTATAAAGGTGAATGTTTTGGTTTGGCATTTGGCTACTAACAAAATAGCGACGAGGGTAAATTTGTATAATAGGAGGATTGAGGTCTCTTCAATTTTTTGTGGGGTATGTGACCATGGTATAGAATCGACTGATCATCATGCTTTTTAGCCATGGATTTGATGGTAGAGGTGGGTCGTTGGTGGAGTCTTGATAACGATTGGTTCTTTTCTAAGTTGACAATTGTGGTTTGAGTCGCTAACTATGTCCAAGGCGAAAAATAAATGTCTTGAAGTGGTGTTCTTGGCGTTATGGTGGCATTTTTGGAACTTTCAAAATGCCAGGTTGTTTGCCAAGAAAAAACCAAAGAGAAGTCTTTGCATGGATAACATCGTCACTTATGCGTTTATTTGGATTAGTGGTTGATGCAAAAAAGATGAATTTAGGAGCCGTTTGTTTTGGGGTATTCATATTCAAGTAATGGATTCATAGGCTAAACTTGTTGTTTGGTAGCTCTATCTTAAATTTGAGTAATGGTTTCCTGGCTCAAAACCCATACAACTCAAGAAGGGTTGGTTTTATGAAAAAGTCAACAAATGTAGGCTAACAATTGTTTTGCACCACATGTTTTTCTCATCCGTCAACATCTTCTATATTTTATTCTATTATTTATATAAATTGTAAAATAGTTTTAATTATAAAAATAATATAATTATATTAATAATATATTTTCTCTCTTTACCTTTTCAATCAAACCGATATCCATTCTGAATACCATTTACATACCAAACTGACCCAAGGTTGGAAGACCCTTGTTTAGCTATCTCTTCTATGTAATTCTTCTCTTGTTGTATCTTTTCTCCGGGGCTTGTTTGGGGCTGCATCAAAAACACCGTGGAGTGAAAACCGGTGGCATGGCCTCCGTGGGTGGGGATGTTTCTTTTGTCTTGGTTACCTGTTATTTGGAATAGTTTTTTCATCGTTTTTGTAGTCTCGCAATTAAAGCCTCGAATGAAATATAGAATGTGTAGTTTTGTTTATTTTTAGATTTATATTTGTACTCTTTGGCTTTTAATGTCTTACTAATAGCTTTTTTAATATAATTTTGTCGTTAAAAAAATATATTATAATAATTTAAGTAAATGAAAAAGATTTAATGAACATTATTAAGATGTGTGACCGAAAAAGTATGTTAAGAGTATTATTGTTGACGTGGTTTGGCATTTATGTAATCAAGCATGTAAAGTATACTAGAAAAAGCAAACTAGCCGTAAATATCTTATTTTCTAAATAAAAGTTTGTTTTGTTATTTTGTCCTTTTACCTAAACTAGGTTTTTAACCCGCGCTTCGCTGCAGAGCGCGAGGTTTTACGTTACATTATCCAGTTCATCCCATAACAGACCTTTAAGACTTGAGTCACGAATCACAACATCCATATGCATGCAGTTTTTAACCAAAGCAAGAGTTTCTTGTCTAGGATATCTATTTCCTTAAGAATGTCAGCCTCCATCATCAATATTTCTTCCTCTTTCATCTTTACTAAAACTACTTCGGCCAGCGTTGCCTCCTTGGCCCCTGTAGACGACAATATCACTTGTCATTATAGTCTGTCTAAAACAATGGAGCATCAATTATGGCAGGTCATGAACAACACAACACAACTAAGAACAAGCCAATAATGACGGCATAAAAAAACTATCTTTTTCCTGAAGTGAAAGACATATATACAATAAACTAGTTACTGGAACTATTATCGATTTGAAATGGGTTATACTGAATTGACTAGCAAACACTTCTGTGTTCACTTCTTTAATCTTCTAATTATACTTTCTTATCTAGCAAGTTGCTAACTTCTGGAAATCTATGTGCTTATAGTTTTCAAATGTTCCTACTTCTGAAAATTAAATAAAAAATTGGAAAGATGGTGAATACCTCTTCTAACTTCTCACGGATCACATAAAAGATGGATTCCACTGATAGCATTGATACAACAATTAACATTTCTTCCAAGCAACCAAACTGTTTGGCTAAGATAAGAGCCTTTGTATCATTTGGTTCTAAGGGAAGACGTGCCATTTGGTGTCCAATTAGATCTGAAAACTTCTTTTCATTTGTCAAAGCCACAACAAGTATAATAATTCTAATGATTTGATTACAGCCATCCTGCATTCATTTATAATAAGTTAATGACACAAATTTATAAGGCTTCATAACCAATAATATGAATTCTGAAAAAATGTACTTTTTAATGCATAGATATGAAGAAAAAAAGAGTGACAAAAAGCCTAGCAAATTTCTACATTTTTCGCTTATTCACATATAGAAATGCAAAAAATAGCATGAACTTATTTATGTGCAGAGAAACAAATATAAAAATGTTCTAATTACCTATCTGGTTTCTCCATGAAGTCAAAGCCAATTATATCATCAACACCAACAGCACTAAGCAGCAAAATAATATTTAAAAGGTTGCATCTCTTGATATCAACAACTGTTGAATCATCAAGTCCCTCAAATCTGCTCTCTGTATAAAGACGGAAGCATTTCCTAGGTCCTTCACGCCCTGCACGTCCACTGCACCATTAGACAAACAAAAACTTTAATCACATTAATAAGCTTCGCCTCAAGTTCTGTCCTAAAAGGATGCAACATTACTTGACACGTAGTTTGATGAAATCGAAAGCCTATCGATCAAATATTTTGAATGTTGATCTTTAACAAATACAAAAGGTGAAAACATGTAGAACCGAGTCAATAATATCAAAATCTTGTAGATGTGTTACTTCTAGCCTATTTACTTATGAGTTATAAATGGATGAATTGATCGATGTTTGATCTGTAAAGGTTCAACAGACTGTGACATCTATTCTCAAAATGAACCTCAAATTAAAGGAATCTTATATAAAAAATTTCCTGTTCACTTGAGACCGTCTAAGTTTTCCCAAAAAAATACACAAATAAATAGAAATTCGTAAAGCAAATCACTAACCTCGGTGTTACTCTTTGGCCTTTTTGAACGAAGGTGATTAATAGTGTCCTCTGTACTACTCTATGTTGTATAGATTATTAAACAAAAAAAAGTCAATAAAGCGTTCAAAAGACACGCCTTTAACGACGGGAAAAAAGCATATCATAGATAGAATACCTTGAGGTGTAATTAGAAAATCGTCTTCATATCCAACTCGGCTTATGTTTGTTTTCTTTCAAGATGTTTAACGACTACTGATGTGTGTTTTTTAGGGAAACTCGACTGTTTTTTCCTTTTGATGCGATTGTATCGTCAAAGATGGCGAGTTATGCATCGTACACGGTGCTGAATCCACTTGACCTAATCCAATTGGTGGAAAATTTATTGGTAGCGGACTCTATATCACTCATTGGAATCCTTAAGTGGTCTATTTTTCCCCCTACGATAAAACATGTTAAACTGTTAAAGTTGTGTCTAATGCGAGGTAATATTTCTCTGCTATATTTTGCGAACAATTTCTCTACTAATGCATTTGGCTGTTAGTGCTTGATAAAAAGTCTTGATACAAATAACAAAATAAAAAGGATCATAGTTGGTAATTTATGCTCACCTAAACTTGTAATATGCGAAATTCTAATTTGATTCCTAAATAGCTACTACAACCTTCTAAAGATTAAAAGCTGACGGACACTAAAAGGTTTACAAAATAAAACCACAAAACATATATTTAAATGTGTATTTGGTATACTAAATAAGTATCAAATATTGAATCTATCAAATTCGGATAGTGCTTCGTATTGTCTGATATGGAGTTTATTGTAGGCAAAATCAGTAATCAATTACGTATAACTAATATTACGTATAACTAATATTGATAAGATAGCAAAAATTGTAATCCGATTCAAACACATATTGCAACATACTTGATTCTATTAGCATTCATCAAAAGACCTACAAGTAATTAAAGCAAAATTCATATTGTTATAAAATTACCTTCTAATCTCGAAAATTAAATCTGAATGTAAAATGAGTGTATGCAACCTCCTTAGAAGAAACCTACATCAGCAGCTAGAGCACTTCTTGGTGCTGAAAGAAACTATTGGGTTCAGTTCCTAAGCCCTTCAGTCTTTTACTAGATTTAAACATAAAATCCCCTAAGTATTACTCAAGCTGAAGTCTTTCAGTTTGAGTCGCTGAAGCTTCTTCAGCGTCAACTCTTCAGGTCCTTAGAAGATTAGGAAGTATCTTCACTTTAGTTTATGCAGCGGTACAGAAACTCAAGAAGGCCCTTGATTGGAGCTTCAATTCAGCTTGGTTAACAATTCCAAGTTGAACGTTATCTATCTCTTTAACAGAAGTTAAAACATGTTGTTTCACTTCTAAAATGTTTAAAAGGCGAGAAAAAGATTGCTTTATGTCAAAAGAAATAAAGCAATCTCCTTGGGAAATGTTACTTTTAAAGTTGGTATAGAAGTATATCAACTTTCCTTAAAGGACTATACCTGGTACTATAATGCATGTGTACATTAAATGGTAGCTCAACCACCCATTTAATGCTTGACATGTGTATTAGGTTAACTTGTAAACCCTAATCCATTTGCTAATAAAAGGAAAGAGATTCCCAGAGTAAATGTTATCTCTTCCAATTAATGTGAAACACATTGAAGAGTTCATTTATCTGTTAAACAAACTAAATAGAAACTGCTGAAGCTGAAGCTTCAGTTCTAGTCGTATAGTTTGTTTTCTTATTTCTCATAACTTTAGTTAGAGAATAAGTTCGAAGGAGATAACACCCTAATTCTCATTCAACCACCTTGCTATTCCGCAAGCAAGGTATGTCATGAATTCTTTATTTGATTCTAATAAAAGTCTATACGTTGAAAATTACTTTTGTGTGTTTTAAACTTGTTCTTTATATTGCTTATATATATTTGTTTAAAACTCACTTCATTTACATAGAATGTGATTAAGTCTAAATTGATAACCTTTATGTCACAATCCTAGGGACCATCAAGTGGTATCAAAGCCTTCTAGTTTATAAAATCTCATAAAACGGTTATATAAAGGCTCAAAGATTTTTAAAATCAAGATACATCTTAAATGGCAGCAGTAGAGGTACCACGGACTCTTGAATATAGGGGTGGCCAGCTAAATGCCGCTCATGTACTAGAGGTGGAAAATTTCACCAACTGGAAAAAGAGGTTCATGTGCCACATTATTGGTATTGAACCTCAATTTGAAAATATCATCAAAACGGTCCTTTTATCCCCATGACAGATGGTCAAAAGAAGCCAGAGAATCAATGGATTGGAGATGAGAGAAAGACTGCTAACTTAGATCAGCGACTCAAAAGTCTCATCATGATTGTCCTTCCAGATGACCAAATGAATTCTATCATAAACTTCTTAACAACTAAATCAACATGGGATGACCTGATACTGTATCATGAGGGCCCTTCTAATGTGAAATAAAGTAGGATCATGGACCTGAAATTGTGCTATAACACCTTCAAATTCAAAGAAGGTGAATCTCTAACTTAAACCTTCACCAGATATAAAGCTTTGATGAATGAGTTAGTAAATGATGACATCAAACTTTCAAATCTTGAAATAAATATTGGTTTTATAAAAGGGTTGCCAAAGAAGTGGCTAAGTTTCTGCCAAAGTCTCAAAAACACAAATAATGTGAAAGATTCTGAGCTTGCTTCTCTATTTGGTAAACTCAAATATGAAGAAAACCTAATAGACAGTATTTATGAGACTGAAAAGAACAAATCTCTTATCTTTGCAACACCTCTGTCAACTGCTTTCTTATCTTCCTCTATAGTCCAGGACTTTTAAGATAGTCATGATGATGAAGATGATATAAGAAGCAGTCATGAGTATCTGAATGATCTAGAGGAAGAATACCAAGCAAGAGCTCTTTTAGTCAAATCTAAAAGATTCTTCAAGAAAGGTACTCAAAGGTTCAGCAGTGCAAAACCAACTGACCAAACTGAATGTCACAAATGTGGCAAGAAGGGTCACTTTGTAAGAGACTGTTGGTCAAAAACTTCAGTTTCCACATATCAATCACCCTTTCAACCAAAACCTCTCAGTTCCCCTTAGCACAAACCTGAACTAAGGCCTACCAAAGACTTTGAAGACAAATACAACAAAGTCAAGGATAAACTGGCTCTCCTGAGTTCAAGTGCTTCAGCCTCTAAAGCCTCTATGGTAAATAACAAAGGTCTCATTGTTGAAGCCTATGAATGGGATAAAGAAGTGTCACCAGATGACAATAAGATCGGGGAAGTAAAAGTACTCATGGCACTAGCTGAAGAAAATGACGTTGTCAGCAAAGAAGGTGCCAGAAATGGTGAATAGGTAAAGATCTCTATGAGAAAGGTACACACTCTTCTTGAAATAGAAGATAATGATGATAAAAAAGTCTGTCTAGATTATTTGTGTATTGATCTAAATTATGTTGAAGAACAAAGAAGTAATCTTCTGTCAAAACATATAAATCTTGTTCATGAACCGAATACATGCAAAGAACAACTTTTAGTATTAAAACAAGTAAAACTTGATTTTCTTACCATGCATTATGTAAACACTGAAATTCTCAAAGAGAATAAAAACTTAAGAGCTTAACTGAAAGAACTAAAAGCAATCACTGAAACATGGCTTAACAGTTCTAACAAAGTAAATTAGTGTATCAGTGAACAAATCCCCTCTCAAAAGAAGAGAATTTTAAGAGTTGATCAACTCACTAAAGATCCCTCCAGTTCAAGGCAAAAAGACCTAGTCTTTGTAAACTCTTTAGCTGATGACACAAAAGTGACCATACCTAGTGTTGAAAGACTCTGGTTGTCTGAAGCTGAAGGTTTTATTCTGCCAAATCATGATACTGGTAGGATACTTCTAGCTGAGTCACAAAGAAACACAACTGATCTTTCAGTTGCTGTCACTGACTCTTCAGTGACTGATTATGATTCAGCAGATGAATCTTCAGTCTGTAGCACCCCTCTTCCTCCACTAAAGAAGTTAGATGCTGCTGAACCTATTTTTGGACCAAAGACTATCAAATCAATTTTGAGGTCAAAATCCACATTCAAAGCTGAAGCTTTAAAAGGTGTCATAATAAATGAACCATCCCCAGCTCCTGCTAAGGGTAACAAAAGCTCTTCGACTTTAAAAGTCCACTCAGCTCCTGCTGGCAAACTAAAGAGTGTGAAAATTAAAGATGATCCTCCTTTAGCTATTCTAATGAAAGAACTTAACAATCTAAAATTACAATTTAGCAAGAATCATTCATCTTACTCCAGAAGTAATCAACCACAAAATGTACTTCAAAACAAATACAAAATACAATTCAAAAAGAGTTGTGATTTGTGTGGCTTAAACAATCATCTCTCTGAAAATTGTTATAAAGTTCTATTTTGTAAAAGGTATGAGAAAACTGATCACAAAACTTGTGATCATGTTGAGTACATTTCCACCATGAACATGTCTCAGCATCTTAAAAGTCTAGGTAGAGCTTCTTCAAGATCTAAAATCCCAAGACCATCAAAACGCTTCTTTCCACCTTGCACACACTGTGGTTATGTAGATCATTTATCGAATGAATGTTTTCACAAAGGTAGCATTTGTAGATGTTCTTAAATACAATTTAATTAGC
>BQNB010093450.1:5850-18973 GCA_026074375.1 Tanacetum coccineum | reverse complement strand
TACTATTATTTGATATTTTAGTTTTAGTTATATATTAAATATATATTAAGTATTTATTATATATACTATAAGCTAAGTACCAAAAATTTTGGCGCCGTTGTCGGGGATCGAACCCGGGTCACCCACGTAACAGGCGGGAATACTTACCACTATACTACAACGATTTCTCGTGAAACAATTATCGAATCGAGGAAACAGTGGAGGTCTTTATGGACGATTTATCGGTCTTCGAGGATTCTTTCTCCTCATGCCTCTCTCATTTAGACAAAATGCTTAAACTGTGCGAAGACACTAATTTAGTTCTAAATTGGGAGAAATGCCATTTTATGGTAAAAGAAGGCATTGTTCTAGGACATAAGATTTCAAAGTCCGGGATTGAGGTCGACAAAGCTAAAGTTGATGTTATAGCTAAACTCCCTCATCCGACTTCCGTCAAAGGCGTTCGAAGTTTCTTAGGTCGCGCCGGGTTCTATCGTTGATTTATTTAAGATTTTTCTAAAATCGCCCGGCCGATGACCCATCTTCTTGAAAAGGAAACCCTGTTTATTTTCTCAAAAGAATGTATTGAAGCGTTTAATATACTTAAGAAAAAGTTAACCGAAGCCCCGATTTTAGTTGCCCCCGATTGGGACCTACCATTTGAAATTATGTGCGACGCTAGTGATTACGCGGTAGGTGCAGTCTTGGGGCAACGCAAGACCAAACATTTTCAGCCTATACACTATGCTAGTAAGACCATGACGGATGCTCAAGCACATTACACGACAACGGAAAAAGAATTATTAGCCGTCGTGTATGCTTTCGAGAAATTCCGGCCTTACTTAGTTTTATCAAAGACCATAGTGTATACGGACCACTCGGCTCTTAAGTATCTTCTTGCTAAGCAAGATGCTAAACCAAGATTGCTCCGGTGGATTCTCCTACTCCAAGATTTTAATGTCATTATTCGTGATAAAAAAAGAGCGGAGAATCTTGCGGCCAACCATTTGTCTAGATTAGAGAACCCTCATCAAGGTGATCTCGAGAAAAAGGAAATTACTAAAACATTTCCTCTCGAGACCCTCGGAATGATATCTTTTCATGGTGATTTTAGTACCCCATGGTTTGCCGACATTGTAAATTACCATGCGGGAAATTTTGTAGTGAAAGGGATGTCGTCCCAACAAAATAAAAAATTCTTTAAGGATGTTAGGCATTATTTTTGGGACGACCTCTACTTGTTTAGAATTGGTGCAGATTAAGTGATTAGACGATGTGTTCATGGCTAAGAAGCCGTTGATATCCTCACGGCTTGCCATAATGGAGCCACCGGGGGACATTATGGTGCCAACTACACCGCTAAAAAAGTCTTTGATTCTGGTTTGTATTGGCCAACTATTTACCGAGATGCCCATGACTTGGTCACATGGTGTGACGCATGTCAATGTCAAGGCAAAATTTCATAAAAAGACAAAATGCCTCAAAATGCAATTCAAGTATGCGAGATCTTTGACGTATGGGGCATCGATTTTATGGGCCTGTTCCCGTCTTCTCAAGGGAACAAATACATTATCGTAGCCGTTGATTATTTGTCTAAATGGGTTGAAGCAAAAGCGCTCCCCACTAATGATGCTTGAGTTGTCGTTAAAATTTTAAAATCTCTCTTCTCCCGATTTGGAACTCCTCGTGCTATAATTAGTGATCACGGTACCCATTATTGCAATGACCAATTCGCGAAGGTCATGCTTAAGTATGGAGTTACCCACCGTCTTTCTACCGCGTATCATCCACAAACGAGTGGACAAGTGGAGGTTTCAAATCATGGTTTGAAACGTATCTTAGAAAGGACCGTAGGTGAAAATCGTGCTTCATGGTCCGATAAGTTAGATGATGCTTTATGGGCCTTCCGTACCGCTTTCAAAACACCCATCGGGTGCACTCTTTATAAGCTCGTGTACGAAAAGGCTTGCCATTTCCTATCAAACTTGAACACAAGGCCTATTGGGCCTTAAAACATTATAATTTTGACCTTAAAACCGCGGGTGATCACCGCAAAGTTCAAATGAAGGAATTAAATGAACTTCAGGATCAAGCTTATGAGAACTCTTTAATCTACAAAGAGAAAATGAAGAAGATTCATGACTCCAAGATTAAGAACCGCGTTTTCAACGTTGGTGATCGAGTTCTTCTCTTCAATTCTCGATTAAAGATTTTCTCGGGCAAGCTCAAAACCCGTTGGACCGGACCATTCACCGTTGCTCAAGTTTTCCCTTATGGTACCGTCGAGTTATCTCAAACCGACGGACCAAATTTCAAGGTGAACGGTCATAGACTCAAACACTATTTTGGAGGGGACATACCACCAATGGTTGTCCCGGATTCACTTAACTTCCCATGGACCACTAAATTCGAGGTCGAGTCAAGCTCGTGACTCGGTTATCAAAAACAAAGCGCTTCTCGGGAGGCAACCCGTGTTTCTATCTTCTTTCTATTTTCTAACAAGTGTGACGTGAGGAGGCACGCCTCCTCCATTTCTCGTGTTTTGTGGTTTGTTTGTTTTTTTTGTGCAGGATTGCTCTATATTGTGAAGACTCTCGTGCTCGTGTTTTTGTCCATTAGCATGCTTATGGAAATCCGATATCCTAGATCTTATTGACTAACGTTTATCTATTAGCATAATTAATAAACGGCTTTAGATTTACGTAGAGACTCCTTTAAACATTAAGGACAACGTTCAGTTCTAGTATGGGGGGAATCTATCAATTTGATTATGCTTGCAGCCGTTGTTTTCACGTAATCTCGTTTTTACCAGCAAAATTTAAAAAAATATTGTGATTTTTTGCAAAAAAAAGTAAAAATTTCCCAAAATAAAATAAGTGTTTTGTCACAATTTTTGACTTTCTTGCTGGGTAGAATAAGAATAAATTTTGACTCGGACTCCGTGCATATTAAGTTTTGCTTTGTCCCTTAACTTTCTAACTTAAGCGTTAGTTTATTTTGACTTCTAACATTTTCGCGGATCTTTTTATTAATGATTTTTAATATTGCGAAGAAACGAGAATAATAGAGTTAGATATAAGTTTGATGCTAAACAAGGATTGGTTGGATATTTTACAAGCTCCTAAGTGTAATTTGTGGCTTTTTCTCCCATAAGCTCCTAACCTGACTAATAATAAGTGCTGCTTTCAAAAATTAAACTTAAATCAACAATTTTTGAATTTAAAGCTTTATTAATGTAGTCAATAACATTAATTTATTTAGTTTTAGTTCAGCTGTATACTTAAATTTTCTAAAAAGAAATTTTTCTATATTCCGCGTAATAATTGTTGCAAAAAAAATGATGTAGTATAAGTAGAAACAATATCCCCGTCAGTAAAATTGGATCTTGCCGGCTCATAACCGATGTTTCAGTCTTCATATAAGGCGGGGGCCTTCACCGAAATAAGACCACTACCTCTTGCCGGCTCACAACCGATGTGGTAGTCGTTTAAAGGGTGGAGGTAATATATTATGATTACAGTAAAAATATAAAAATAAAATAATTATTGTTGAATAAATAAATTTATTAAATTCTCTTTTTTCTAAAATTTAAATATATTTTTGAACTAAGACTAATTTGCTTTAGTTGTAGTTTTTCTATGTGTAAACGGGAAGTCCAAGGGTTTGAAAACCGAAGGTCCGTTAGTCTCGATACTAGTCTCTGTGAGGTGTCAAAATCCTGGTCACTTAGCCGTAAGGTTGGGATGTGCCGAGACGAAAGTCGCTACATGGGAAGATCTCGCCTTCAAACTTATTATTCTTGGGTGGAACGTGAAGCATAGAAATATTGCAACTTTCTTAAATTGTTGATTCATGGTTGAAATTCGAAATTAGCAGATTCACCTAAGATATAATAATTGTTGGGAGTGAAAAGTTTCACAAATTACAAGTATGAGTAGTGTTAGCATCTTAACTTGTATTTAGCGGTGATTTCGTTTTTGAGCTTGGTTTGGGACAAGTGAAAAATCAAGGACGATGAATTTATCCTTTTTGGACATTTTAGGATTGCAGTGCTATTATTCTATGACCCTAAAGGTTATGAAAATAACAAAAGTCAAACATGTTAGTTAGTTGCTAAAAAATGTGGTAATTAGTGTAAAAATGGTCAAAATTAGGCTTTTTCAAAGCTATTGATTCTTTAATTCCCTTTGATGAACACTTGGCTACTTTTCGAGGTAATTAGTCAAGGGAGGATTGTAGTTTCTTGTGTTTTTCTAATAGTGTTTACTTATAAACATTGCGTGGGATCGGCATTAGTTTAGTATGGGGGGATTTTGGTTATGTGTTTTTAAATACACATTCTTTGTACCTAATAAAACGAGCCTCATGACCAAAAAAAGATATAAAATTGCTATGAATGCTTGTTCTTTTTTTTGTATTACAGCAGGTATGGATTATATCATAGAAGAGACTAAAAAACTGAGCCAAAACGGACAAAACCGATGCACGGAAATTGAAAAGACATGAAAAAACCGAAAGCGATAGATATAAGTTCTTATTGGGCCAACCCGTACCCAAGTTAATGGGTCGACTCAGCCCATTAAGCTTATATACTAATATAAGCCTTAAATTAAAAAGAAAAAAAAGCCTAATTTCCCTTAATAACCAAACGGGCCCAAATAATAAGCCCAACAACCTAACAGCTTTAAACCTATTTGCACCGTTAGTCCATGGGGACTAACACAGTTAGTCCCTAACCATTTACACCGTTAGTCCTTATAACATTAACCCCTTAACATCGTTAACCCTTGACCGAGTCAAAATTGATTAACCCGCCTATTACTATTCACCATCTCCCACCCCTTTTACCCTGCAACTACAGGATGTCTTCCACCCTCCACTACCTCCCGCACTCATCTACTCTCTCACTCCCATGCCACTAGAAGACAAGTGACAACAAGAAGCCAGCATAAATGGTGGAGAAAAACGTGGAGAGAAGATCGAAGGGCTCAAACTAAAGGTTTAAGAATGAAGGGTTAGGATTGAAGATAGGGGACGCTCCCCTAAACCCTAGAATATATATATGAAGGCTATAAATAGGGGTTCTAGTTTAGCTTGAAATGGTGTCTTGTTTTTTATTGTTTTAGCTTATTCACGTAACTTTTAGCTTAATGTACTTTTCTTATTGAAATTTCTTTTTAAACATTGTATTCTCTTTTACAGTTAATAAAAGTTCCAAGTTTTATTTAAATTGTGCTTTAAATTCGTATTTTACTTTTATGCAATCGGTTTAAGAAGAGTTTGGATATCACCTAATAAGCTCAATAAGCTCTTAATTACCTACTAAGCTAGCTCTTATTCAGTTTAGCTTGTTTAAAGCTAAACTGAATAAGCTAATCATTCAAATCTCTCAAAAATTACCTCAGCTTATATTTTGGATGATAAGCCAAAAAGGGATGGGCTTATGGACTTTACTAGCTTGTTTTTAACAAGCTAGAGCTTGTAGAATAGCTCTAAGAGCAGTTTTTGATCCATGTTTGAGCTTGGATCAAGGTACACTACCTTTTACTTTTATTTGGATTTATTTACTATTGCATTGCTTATTCTGCTATTTACTGCTTATAACTCCTTATTTCTGCTTAATTATGCTTATTTATGTTGTCTAATGCTTATTCATGCTTGCTTAATGTTTAAATCTTCTTTGTTTATGTTTTAGTACAAAACTGTCACTTTTAACTTAAAACTGCTTATTTTGATTGCTTATTGTTAAGTGCTTCTCAGCTTTTGGAATCCGCTTATTAGACCCTAAAGTTGTTAGTTTGTTATCTGTTTTTAAAGATCTTAGCTTAAATCAGTGGAAATCAAGCTTAAAATGGTTTTGAGATTTTTAAAGGGGTGTTTGGGTTAAGAACTAAAATGGGTCAAAAAGAGTTTTAAAACTGTTGGGTCATCAAGCCAACTTTAACAAGCTTTAATTTAACCTACAAGTCAGTTTTCATAAGTTTTTAAAATTTTAAATCTCAAGTTTTATGTTCAATCTATTCATGTTTTGAATCTGTGGGGATCTTGCTTGAATATTCAGCTTATTTGATTAGATCCTCTTAAGTGTCTTGTTGTTGTCATTTTCATGTTTATTTAAGGTCTTTCATGAAGTAGAATAGATCTGTTTTAAGTTTGCACTTGTCCCTTAAGTTTTAGCCAAAATCCATTTAGTGTCTTAGTCTTATTTCCCAAGTTTTAAAAGCCAGTTTTTAATAGCAAATTTAGAGTAGATAAAGTTTGATTTAGGGTCTAAAATTGATAACATAAGCTTGTTAGGTGTTAAGCTTAATCTGTTTTCACTCTTTGAGATTTCAAAACAACTTATTCAAGCTTAAACTTAGGGCTGCATTAACCATTTCATTCATAAATACCAAAAACAAAAGTCAGCATATACTCACTTTTTCAGATTAGTTTTTAGCTTATCCTCTTAATCAATCTTCTTAATTATTGTTTTTATGTGTTCTTTGGATGATTAAAGTTGATTTGTTTTGAGTTTTTACCTTATCACAAGTGCTTATCTGTTCTGAAACTTAGCTTAAAAGTGGCCATATGACCTTAGAAACAGCTTGTTTAAGTCTACTTTCATGTTAGTTTTAAGAGCTTTTCAGCCCAGCTTGTTAGTTGATTTCTTGTCACATTTGCTTATTAGTTAGGTTTAATACTCTAGCTTGTTGCAAAAATCTGTTAAGTGTAGAAAGCCTTAAAGCTTTCTAAACCAAATCTATCATTTCTTTTAGCTCTTTCTAGCTTATTAATAAGTTTTCAGAAAAAAGTTCATACGTTAAAGTTGCTTATTTTAGTTTGTTTTATAAAAGTTTTAAAAAGAAAATCAAAAAAAATATTTACCAAAAAGGTAAGGTCCAGGACTCGAACCTGCGACCTCACCCTCAACACACACACGTCTTAACACTGCGCCCTTGGGACTTTTCGTTAAACCTTTGCATCATTTAATTCATAGTCTTTTTCCAGTTTTAACTTATTTGCTTATTTTTTGCTTATTTCTTCAGCCAAATTTCCAGTTCTTATTTTTCTTAGATTCTTCATAGTTTAAAGTATTTTTCTTAATTTTTCTAGATTTTTAATAATTAGTTTGCTATTTTTAATAATTAATTTAGATTAAATCTGTTTTTAATTCATAATAAATAAAATAAAAGTCAAAAAAATATAATTCTTTTTTCTAAAATTGTTTTAATCATTTAGGACTTTTAGAAATTAAATTTGCATTTTAAGGTTAAAATTTGATTTATTTGCTTGAATGTCGCGTTTTTAAATTCTCGTTAACGTTTTCGTGCTTAATTTTAATTGCTTTAATTTCTAGTTTTCCGTGCCTTAATTTACTTTTTCCTTTGCGTTAATAGAATTAGAAATCAAACCAAAATCATTGAAACATTCAAACACTCGATCTCAAACCGAATCTCGATTCTTCAATTCACGCCTCGTTGGGAAAACGACCCGGGTACGATTTGATATTCATCCTTTCCTAAGGGTGACTTTTCAATCGATACTTTCCGGAAGTATATCTTTATTTGCAACTAAGCTTGTCGCTCTTTCACAAGGGTGGCTTGCCTAGTGGCTCTTATTATTATATACGTATATTATTAACACGATCATATAGATAGTAAGTTTCTCTACTATCTAGTATTTGCGGATACCTAGTATTACTATTATAGAGGTTGCCCGTTTGCTCGGTTGTTTGTTCGAATTTCTTAAGTCTAAGCTTAGCATCTCTTCATCGTACATTGTTAGTAAGGATACCCGAGTTTTCCCATTCGACGTCTTGATGTATATTGGTTGTTAGAATATGCTCTTTCGGATATAGGCGCGTTTCGTTAGTTCTTTTGTTGCATTGATTACTCATATGAGTATCAAACGTTTCTTTTAAGCACTAATTGTTCCTAACATATTAGTTTGGATCATTACTCCCTTGGTTGTATATCCCTTGGTTTTTGTAACCCGTTGACGACGTTGTTTAGTATCCGATGCTTTTTAGGTTTGCTTGTTTGTTGATCGTTTATTTTGGATAAGACCTTACGTTTTCTTTTGGTACATAACATCTTGCATTGAGTTATCTTGTACGAGTTCGTTTGATTTTATTTTGTGTATAATGGTTCCTGGATTTTGTTTCATTTAAACTTATAGAAATATGTGTTAGAGTCTGGCGGTTTTTACGATCCCTTTTGGTATTATGGTGTCTTTTGTTTGAGTAACATATTTTATAATTGATGTCTAATTATAAAATCCCTTTTTGAAGTATTGTGTTAGTGTTTGGGAAAAACTGTGTTTTGAATGATCTTTGTAAATAGAATATGTTTAAATGGCCTATGCAAATAGGATATGAAAATTGTTAAGTGGTTAAATAAATTTTATTTTATTATAAAAAGCAGGTTTAAAGTGATTCAT
Organism: Tanacetum coccineum; assembly: GCA_026074375.1. Lineage (NCBI taxonomy): Eukaryota > Viridiplantae > Streptophyta > Magnoliopsida > Asterales > Asteraceae > Tanacetum > Tanacetum coccineum. The sequence goes on along the minus strand of BQNB010093450.1, from coordinate 10,573 downwards.
AGTGGTAAGGTACGGATTACACCATTAGATAACCATCTTCTAGATTTTTATGCAAACTGAATGAATTTTATAATGATACATTTAAGACAAATTTATTTTATATTTAAATTGATTTTTATATTAAAGTGGCTTTTTAATTTTAATGAGTTTTTATAAAAATATTATTTAATTTAGTCTTTCGAGTAAAGTCGATAATTGGTATAAGAATTTCTGTCTTTCGTATTGATTTTTTATGTGTTCTTTTGTCGTGGTACGCTTGTTGATTTTTTTTCGTTCGCGTGTTCACTCGGTGCATATACGTATCCTTTCTTTCAAAGGATTCTTATGTTATTTGATCCACGTCTATTTGCATATGTGAAATATCCTATATGCCCTCTAGCATTTGGTTCGATATTCGTTTGTTATCCTATTCGATTGTTCGTACCGTTGAGTCGTGGAAGCTTTGATGTGATTGTGGGAATGGACTGGTTGTCCAAGAGGAAGTTTGTAATAGTATGTCATGAGAAGGTAGTTAGGATACCGTTGGAAGGTGATGAGATACTTCGAGTTCAAGGGGAACGTATTTGGAAAGCCGCCAAAGCCCTAATGAATGCTAAGATAGATGAACCTAGGATAAGTGATATACCCGTTGGTGGCGAGGATTTTTATGATGTGTTTCCGGAAATATGAATTGTCGGGGCTACCACCACAGGGGACTAGTTGTGTTACGTTATTAGACTTAGTTCCTGGTAGCGACGCCGGTGGTTGCGAAGTTCCATATCGTTAGCACCTTAGATATGACAAGAATTGTATGGAATCAACTATGAGTTGGAAGATAAAGGGTTTCATTTGACCTAGTCATTTTCGTAGGGAGAACCTGTGTATCATGAAAGAAGAAGAAGGATGGTTATTTGCATGTGCATTGATTATAGGGAGTTGAACTATTAACTGTTAAATAACTGGTATTCCACTCCCTAGGATTGATGACTTGTTTGATCAGTTACGAGGAGCGTGTCCTTTCTTAAAGATAGATTTTTGGTCAGGTTATCATCAGCTACGAGTGCATCAGGATGCCATTCCAAAGACTGCATTTCGAACGAGATACGGACATTTTGAGTCTACGGTTATGCCTTTTGGGTTCACCAATGCACCAGCGGTTTTCATGGACTTAATGAACCGGGTTTGCAAACCGTACTTAGGTAGGTTTATCATCGTATCAATTTGGATGACTTTTCTGGCCTACTCAAAGATGAAGAGGATACTGTAAGGTTTATTTGAAGGCTAGTGTTTGGAGTCACTGAGGAAGGAGATGTTATAGCTAAGTTTTTCTAGTGTAAGTTTGGTTGGAAGAGTGCATTTTCTTTGGTCACGTGTCAAACATAACGGTATTCGCGAGGCCCGAGTAAGAGTGAGGCAAGAAGAGTAAGGAATTGGGTATGTTTTTCTTAGATTACAGGTTTACTACCGACGTCATCATGAATTTTTTTAAGCATTGTTAACCCACCTTACTTCCCTACTGAGAGGAATCAGAAGTATAGTTAGCGGGGTTTTTTTAGAACAAGGAGAGGACTTTCAGACTTTGAAGAATGATTTGTGTGATACTCTGATAAAGCGAATGTAGTGGGTGATACGTTAAGTAGAAAGGAGAGAGTGAAATTAGGACGAGTAAGAGGAATGATACTAGCAGCCCAAAGTGAGGCGTTCAAGCAAGAGAGCGTACTCGCAAAAAGGCTACATGGTTTAATAATCAAAAGATGTGAAAGAAATGGAGATAAGAGTTTGTACTTTATGGATCGAATTTGGGTTCTATTGGAGGCAAGTGTAATGGATGAGGCTCATGCATCAAGGGTATTGTACATCGAAGCGGATAAGACGTACTATAACCTTGGAGACATGTATTGGTAGCCACGTGTAGAAAAGGATATAGATACCTATGTTAGCAATTGTCAGATTTGTTTAGAGGTTGGGGAGGCTGTAATGTAATGATTTTGGCTTGCTGCAACAGCCTGAGATACTAGAGTGAAAATGATATAGAATCACCATGATTTTATCACTAAATTTCCAAGGTCAAAGTATTGAGTATGATGTGATTTGAGTGATGGTTGATAGACTGACTGATATGTGTTTAATTACACATACCATTTTCCATTTAAAACGAACTTAAAAGAATAAAAACATACCAAAAATGCATTGTATTTGTATGTTTGCATTTGTATTGTGCAGGGAACGGTTATCTCACAAAAAGACGGAAAAAGCCAAGCAAAAAGCCAACAAAACCAGTTCACTGGGATGGAAAAAGTGTGTGAAGGCGAAGCCCAAATCAAAGTAAGTCAAATCCGAGAAGGAAAAAGCAAAGGAAAAATATAACTTGAGAGGTCAAAAATGCCAAAACCCTAAGTTATATTAAGAAACATAAAGACAAGGGCTGGATTAGGCAAAATTGGAAAAGTTTCATTTTAATAAAAGAAAGAAAGGGGGAAAAAAGGGAAATGAAGGCAAAGAAAGAATGTGGAGGGAGGGGAGGGGGGGGGGGGCCCCTTTCTTGTAACAAACCAATCATTCCCCTTAATCCATCTTCACCTCTTCTCTGTACAACACTATTGTATAACTTTTCTCCCGCCAATACCAAAACCAGCCCGCACCTTGTTTTGCTCCCATACTTCCCCATTGCAAACACACCATCATCACCCTAACTAACCCCAGCTTTATAAAGTCCATGTTGGCAATCCCTCTCCATTCCCAAAGCACTTCGATGGCTGAGATTGTTTCCAAAGAAGCTCAAGAGAAATCAAAGGCTGGGATTTGCTTTAGTCTCTCCTCACACAACTAGCACACTTGGTTTTATCTCTCCAAAGAAGCACAAGATGCAAGTCCAATACTTCGGCTATATATAGAGCTTCTTGTAAGCCTTTGAAGAGAATAATCTATCTTAGAATCTAGTTTTTAGTTTTTAAACTTACTTAGCTCATTTTCAGTTGTTTACAGTTTTTACTTTCAGCTTGTAACACTTTCAAGTTTTAATGCAAATTTGAGTTTTTAAAGTCACTTTATAATCCCAAGTGTTAAGTTTCTGAATTAAGTTGTTTTATGTTCAAAAGCTCTCAATACAGCTTGTTTACAAACTGTTTTAACTAAGTGAACTTAAAAAGTTAAGTAGTTAAGAGAATATCACACCAATCACTCTCAAATATACCTCAGCTTATGTTATGGATGATAAGCCAGTTCAGGATGGGCTTATGGACTCTCACTAACTTGCTTTATGCAAGCTAGAGCTTGTAGCTTCATTGTTTAACCCTGTTTAGAGCAAGGGTTTTGTAAGTCTATCTCTCTTTTTCTTATTTATTCCATACTTTTCAGTAGTAACTGCGTGTTTTTATGTATTTATACTGCTAGACTAATTCATGATTATTTGTGTGCTTTTAGGATTGAAAATTGCTTTATAAGTGTTTTACTTTGTCTTTGATAATCTGTTTTTAATAATTTTGAAACTAAAATGATTTTTGGAAATGTTAAATGTGTTTTAAACAAGCTGTACTAACTCCAAGTTTGTACTGCTAGTTCTTTTTTAGGATGTTCTAACTTCACACTTGCCTTGGTTGAGTTAGCTAATCTAAGTTAATAGGGTAGTATATTTTGGCAGCAGCACTAATTAACACTACCAGACTAACTCCAAGTTAGCACTGTTAGTCTTAATGTTTGTATGGCTTGTTCACTTAGGCTTATCAACTATATTATTTCAGCGTGTTAAGATTTCTTTAGCTTTGTAAAGGTAAGATTAAGAGTATTTGAGTGTACTGTTTTCAATAGAACTGATTTTGTTCTTTCAAAATAATTTTAAGAGTTGTTTCAATTTTAGTTTTCTAGCGTATTTATCATTATAGTCATGTCGGGTTGCTTATTTGGGTAGTTAACCTCCTGTTGTTTTAGCTTATTTGCTTATTTCTTGTTTTAATTGTGTTTGGTATAGCTAGCGTGTACTAACCCTTTATGCCAACAGTACTACTTATAACTAGCAGGTACTAACTTAAGTTTTAATACTGGTGTTAGTTATGGTGGTACTGTTGTTTGTATATTTAGATTTAGATTAGCTTATTTGTCTGTCTTAAGTTTATTTGAGCTTGTTTATGCCTTAGTGTAAAAGTGTTTAGTGTTTTGCCTTTGCTGGCTTTGATTCTTGTTCCAGCTTATGATCTTTGTGTAATATTTATGTGCATTTACTTTCAGTTTTAATTCCCAATCATTCCTTGTTACATTCAAACACCAATCATCAATCGTCTTTCGATATTCCATCTCTAGCCTCGTTGGGACATAACGACCCGGGAACACTCTATACTGCTTCCGGTTTTCTTGATCTCGCGCGAATTCTGATCCTTTGTTGTGTATTTATATTTATATTTACTTATTGATACATAAAAAGAGGGGTTGGTTTGCGCGTGACCAATTTTTGGCGCCGCTGCCGGGGAGGTTGAAAAAGAATATCGCTACGTATTGACAATTTATATTTATATCTGTGAATATTTTTCTTCTACAAAAAAAAAGTACAAAAATATTTTCATTTTCTTTTAGTATAATTATTATATAAAAACAAAAGAAACCAAAAATATAAAAAAAATTGTCCATAAACAAGAAATAAAATACATAAATTGGTAAAAATACCAAAATATAATATTCTCAATTGAGGTATTATCATAATAACTTCCGGTGAACTTATTGGTTCCCAACTCGAACAAAAGATTTAAAACTT
>BQNB010093449.1:0-26368 GCA_026074375.1 Tanacetum coccineum | reverse complement strand
CAAGCAAACATGTACAATGCAAAAGGTACATTGCGGATTTGTTGACGTCGTCAATGACTTGAAAACACAGGGTGTTATACTATCGTTCGGGCTATCATAATTAAGAGGTCATGTAGTGAACGTATGAGGAGCTAGGACACTTTAAATCGTAAATCCAACAACTCGTCGATACGCCACCCCGAAGAGGCCTCATTATGAAACTCCCTAGTAATATAGCACTTTGATTAATACCACATATAGGTCTATATAGCTCAATCACCATCTAATTGTTTTGGTAAAATTGTGTTTAATAAGTTAAAACGTTTATAATTACTGTTTTAGTAAAACTAGCATAACTTTCGCGTTTTAAGCCCGATTTTAACGTTTCTTATGCCCACGCTTTCGTATTAAGACGAGTTATCATAAATTTACATTTTTGAACTTTTGACCTTCTGGTGAACAGTAACTTTTACTGTTCACACCAGACCCTAATTTATTTTTATCGTTCTCGTTATCGTAAAACCCGTAAACGTCGTATTTTATTCGTTATAGTTCCGTTTTTAGCGATTCTTTCGAGCATGTTCTCGTAATTGAAAGTTTTATTGATTTATGAAGTTTAAAAATATAAAAGTTTCTGTCATGAATAGTAATTTTTATAAAAATAGTTTTATAACACCCGGTATTAACGTAAATCGTATTTTTATCGTATCTTTTTCATTATAAGGCGGTTTTTCAAGTTCTCTACATATTTGGAAACGTCATGAGGTGTACTATCTTTCTAATACATAATATGGCTGTTTCAAAAGTCGACCCAAAACAGTCCCATTGAAATAAATAGGTACACTCGTATAACTTTGTTTTTATAACTTACTTTCTATACTTTTCAACTAAATAATTACCACAATTCCTTTATAACTCATAATATACTTATGTCATATATATTATATAGTCCAAGATCACAAGTTCATATGAAAAAGTGTTAAAAATCATAATCACAAGTAAGTTATCCATTTAACATGTTTAAAACCCTAAATGGTGACTTAACTATATAGAACATATATACTCATAAAAATGATAAAAGTAAAGACATAAAGGTTTATAGATAACCTCAAAGTGATGTATGATGATGAGAAATACAATCTAAACCCTTGTTTAGATTTTTAAACCAAGCTTGCAAACAAGAAAACCCTAGTTTTCCAAATATAAACCCTAGCTTCCTTTTCTTGATAACTACTTGTAAAGGCTTGATCAAACCCTTAAACCATCTTGAGGTATCTTAGATATAGTGTATGAAGGCTTGTATGTGTTGAAGAAAAATTTGTATGAATTGTTTAGAAGGGGTGTTTGTAGCCGTGGCTACATAAGGAGAGAAAGAGAGGATTCTTTTGATTTTTACCAAGTGTTTTTGTGTATGTGTGTGTTCTTACTCTTTCATACTAGTATATATATGATATTAGATGGTCAAAGATGAAATAGAGGTCTTGGGAACCAAAGGAGGGCCTTAAGGAGATTATATGGTCAAAGTGGAACAATAGGAGGGTTTTGGGGAAAGTCTTGGTCAAAACTACTAAGTCTAATCCTAACAATTATGAGTTGCTGTTGTACAAAAGACATAGCTATTAAAAATTTATGCTTCATGTCTCCTAGGACTCCTTATACACGAAAATAAGGTAAGGAAAAGAGCTAGTTGATTTTATATATATTTTGTGAAAATATCATGTATTACTTGAAGTAAAATGATGTGTGGCTTTTAATTAGAAGTGCATAACTTTGAAATGTATAAGTCTTGCTTATTTCCTTTTAAGTGGGACGTCCATATAGGCCATAAGTGTGCCAAAGTTTTATTAACTTTGGTCATTGAAAATAATATTTGGCATTTGTTGAAGCGTAGATTAATTAACGTGGTTCCGGGTATGTCTAAACGTACTTTATCGCGAAACGTAATAAATTTACGTAACCAATAAAAATAAATGAACAATGACCATAATTATTCTCAAAATAATTATGTAATACTTGATTGATGTAAATGCTTAATTGTTTGGTGCCCGTTTACATTGAACGCAAATTTTTAGCTTACGCGATTTTACTTAATACATGAAATTACAAGCAAACGCGTACGACACTAAAAATAAATAGTAGATTTATCGACGTCGTCAATGACTTGAAAACACGGGGTGTTATAGACTTCCCCCGTTAAACGAGCCTTGTCCTCAAGGCTCACGATGCATTTCTTCTTGAATTGGTCTTCACGTTCCCACGTGAACTCAGGACCTCTCTTGGAGTTCCATCGAACCTTGACTAATGGGATCCGGCTTCGCTTCAACCGTTTAACTTCATGGCCCACTATTTCTACTGGTTCCTCAACAAAATGAAGCTTGTCATCAAGATGAAGTCCATCCAACGGAATGGCTAATGGTTCGTCGGCATGACACTTTTTTAGGTTGGACACATGGAATGTATTATGAACTATTGATAATGAGAGCACCATATGTGTTGTCAAGAATCTAGTTTATCACTCAAGAACCAAGAACATTGAGATTTGACATCATTTCATAAGGGATTGTTATGAAAAGAGATTGATAGATGTTCTCAAGATTCACACTGACTCAAATGTTGTAGACCTTCTCACCAAAGAATTTGATGTTACCAGGTTTTAACTTCTTAGTGTCAACATGAATGTAAACGGTAGTTACATTTTGTGGGGAGGTTAAATTGTAAAGTTTTACATACTAGTTACATTAATACAGCAAGGTATTAATGTTGGTAGATAGGTTATAGTTTACGTTTAACATTCATAGTATATTTTCTTTTTTATTTGCACAACTTCTCAGGATAAGCATGGATTGAAGATGGAGTAGAAGCAGTCTTGGCAAATACTCCTCATCTAGGTCATGTAAGTACTTAAGGTATTAGAGTTAATTCCGTGGTAGTCAACAAGTTAATTCTAGATAGATTACGTGTTAATTCTATGGACTTAAGTTAATTCAGGTATCTATACGTTAATACTGGGTAGTCTATATGTTAATTCTGGTAGACCTATATTAGTACTGGTACACTACATTTTAATACTGGTAGATGACTTTGGTGCGGTGAGGGAAATTGACTTATCCTTCTTTAAATATTACCATAGAGATTTTACGGTGCGTACTCTAATGTTATGTTTCTATTCGGATAATTACTACTAGCATCTTTCCTTCATAAAATATCTTCTTTATACTCTAGAAAAAACTTCCTTTTACAACATGGTCCAATAAGAACCCTTGTATTCATGTGATAAAAACATAATTCCCTCTCTACTACCATCACTAATTCACGCCTAAACCGGATTAGTTTTTTCATTTCTTACAGATCTATTCCTCAACATCATATGGCCAATCTAAAGTACTCAGACAACTAATATGCGGCTTTCATAAAGATACCAAATAAAAGTGTTGGTTTCACTGATAGTGGATTTTTTCTTAAAGGACATCCTCTCAGTATTTCTTAACTCCATAATCCTAAACCTATCTGATGAATCCCTAGTCCAATAACAGTTATGGCAAACAGCCACATCCGAACACCTTGCTAATGGGAACTTAACAATTAGAAGCATCAATAGACGCAAGATTAGAACCTCTACAGAGTATACTATATTACTGAGGCATACTGTGTCAGAAGTAAACTTTAAATTGGCAATGCTACAGGACATACATAAATGTTAATCTGATGCTAAAATTTATACTGGATTAGTCCACCTGGGGAATGTTTACTGAGGGTAAATTAAACTTTTGGAAAAGAATTTACACCCCCAATGGAAATATTTTAATCCATCATATTTACACTGCTTAAGCCCTAAGTCTGGTGAAGAGAATTCAATTGGTAGTACAATGCTACTGCATTAATCTGTCCATCTAGCAATATGGTTTATAGTTTTTCTAAAATGATTTTTGATGGGATGGTTCATAACTTAGAGAGTAATTCAAAATTTTTAATGTATCCAAGGTTTTTACAAATTATTTTGGATATTACAACTGAAAATAAAGGAAGATATTTAGCCCCAACTTTGACCAAAAAGCTTTTTGCAAACATGAAAAGGGGTTATGCAGGGGATATTGTACCATTGCTGCCTGCTATGTTGGCAGGGGCAGCTGTGGATCAAGGTGAAGGCTCAGCACAACCAGCTGAACCCCATCACACACCTGTTGATCCAATACCATCCACATCCCACTCACCTCATCCATCACCACCTCATCTTTCACCACCTTGGTCCTATGAAGCACCTCTCCCTGAAGGTAATACATCAGGAAGTGCTGAGGATAGTATGCAACTTAAAGAATTGATGGTGCTTGTACCTACCTTGGTGACCAGGATTAATAGTTTGGAGAAAGAGTTGAAGGAAACCAAGCAGACACTAGGGAATGTTGTGCTCAAATTGGTAAAGAAGGTGAAATCTCTAGAAAAAGCTTTGAAGAGGAAATCCAAGAAAGTACTCATATCTGAATCAGAGGGTGAAGAACCAGAGGATCAGGGGAGGATAATTCAAGATATTGATGATCCTCTAGTTTCTTTGGTTAGAGAATCTATGAAAGAGAAGTCAATAGATTTTGTTACTCCTACAAAAGCTTCAGGGGAGGCTTAGGAAGAAGATATCAGTCCTATAATCTTAGAGGTAGCCAAAACATTGTCAAGGGTTGCTTCTTAGGGTGTTAGCAAGGAAAAATCAACTGATAAGGGTAAGAGATATAGGAGGAGGGCAAGGTCTATTGCTAAAACGCTATGATACTGGTTGGATGCTGAAGAAGAGATTAATACTGGTAGACAAGATATTAATATTGGTATTGAAGAGATTAGTACTAGTAGTATTAAAGTTGATTCTGGTACTGCTAGTAAAAGGGGTCAAAGGGAAGGAAAGGCTCCAATGGTTGAAGAGGAAATCCAGGCAACTCACAAAACTAAAGAACAAATAAGACAAGAGGAAGCTGGATTGGAAGAGGCTATAAAATTGCAAGCTCAAATGGATGAAGAAGTTGCAAAGCAGATTCATTTAGATGAAATGGTAGCCAAAAGAATGGCAGAAGAGGAAGCATTATCAGAACAACAAAAGAAAAGAAAAACTCAAGTTAAATTTGAAGCTCAATATTATACTGAAGAAGATTGGGATGCTATTAGAGCTAAGCTAGAAGCAAATGCAGAGTTGATAAAAGATGTGTTGGGAAAGGATTTGCCTGATCAAGACTTTGAAAAAAGAATGGTAGATATGGTGAATCAAAGAAAGAAACACTTTGCAGAGGAAATAGCTAAGGCAAAGAGAAATAAACCCATGACTCAGTCACAGTTGAGAATCTACATGTCAAACTATCTGAAGAATCAAGGAACTTAGAAGCTTTCTTAGTTAAAGAAGTTGAGTTTTAAAGAGATTAAAGAAGAGTTTGATAAGTTAGTTCAGCAGATTGACACTTTTGTTCATATGGATTTTGAAGGTACAAAGGCAAAATTGAAAAGATATGGAGAAGAGCTTCAGACAAAAACTTCAAAGAAACAAAAGAATGATGATAAAGATGTTCCAGCTATAGGAGAAAAAGTTGCCGAAGTAAAGGAAGAAGAGCTAGTAAAAAGAACAGGAAAAAGAAAGAAGTAAAAGGCTAGGAAAGGTATAAGTGTTTACAAGAATGCACAAGGAGATTCAGAGACTGATAAAGAGGAATCAATGAAAGCTATGAATCCTACTCCTTTAGCTACAAAATCTAATATTGTGGTAAATTAGAAGATATTTCAGTAAGGTCAAAGAAGTATTTATCAGATAATGAGAGCAAATGGAGCTGATACAGTCTACATGAGCTTTGGAGCTATGGTTAAAGACTTCACAAGAGAGGATCTTATAGAGTTGTACAAGTTGGTAATGCAGAAGTATGGAACAAATAGGCCTGAAGATGCTTATGACAGAGTGCTTTGGAGTGACCTCGGGACTATGTTTGATTCACCTCTTAATGAAGATGCTATTTGGAGCTTACCACTTCAACAGAAGAAGATTAATTGGAGGTACTATCCTACTTGTGTAGTACATTGCCTAACATTGGAGGCATCTACTATATATATGTTAGCAGATAGGAAATATCCTTTGTCAAAAGATGCTTGCCAAGTGATGCTAAAGATGAAGCTTCTAGATGGGACAATGGATGAAGTTTGTTATCAACTCTTGAAGATGATTGAGAAGCAAGCTGGGATAAGAAAGTGATGAGTCTCTCAGTAGCAGTGAGCATGTTTTTTGGAAACTATAGACTATAATGGAAGTGAGAAGGGTTTGGGTGTTGGCTAACCACCACACAACAAATGGTCATCAGTTCACCATGCTTAATAGGCATAAGAACTGGCTAGTCCAAAGCAAACGGCTTTGGTAAAGACTTCTCAAATCCGTTAATGGTTGACAGTTTACCAAAAACTGTATGGTAATCAATGCACCATAGTATTGTACTAAAGCATTGGCTACTCCAGAGCAAACGGCTACTGGTAAAGAGATCTCAAATCCGTTGATAGCTGATAGTTTGCTAAAAACTATAAGGTTATCAATGCACCTTGTTATTGCAATGAAGCATTGACTAGTCCATAGCAAACGGCTCATGGTAAAGACATATCAAATCCGTTGATGGCTGGTAGTTTGCCAAAAACTACAAAGCCAACTTAGTTGGATGTTGCTGTGTAGCTGTGATGAAGAGAAGACAAAGACTAAAAGACAAAAGAAGCTAAGGACTTAAAGAACATGCTTGGATACAATTCTCAAAAGCCCAAAATGAAGACAACTAGAAACTTAAAATTTCAACCAGTGAAGTTCAAGATTAGGGGAGGTATTGAAAGAAATTTTAAATAACAAGACTTAATTCCTGTTAGTGTTATTATAGTTAGTTCTGCCTAGTTTACATAGTTTATAACTATGGGTAGAAGGATATCATAAGTTATACTGGGTAGTTGTAAATATTTAATACTGCTTATGTTTAATAGTTTAAGGTCGCTTACTTAGAATTAAGTTAAAGTTAAAGAAAGGCATGAGATATCTTAAAAAGGTTATGCATTAAACTTTATACGCGTTTTGTAAAGCCCCATTTAGGGTTTCCTTAGTCTATAAAAAGGAACCCTAGGCATGTTAATTAGGAATAGAGTTTCCTATACAAGAATCATAGAGATCCGGATTAGTAATCATAGTTTGTAATCTGTAACCTAGGCAGATTTAAAGTTCAATATAAAAAGTTATTTTGGTAGTATTCCCATTATTGTTCCTTCTTAAAGCATTATTGATTAGATTCCGCATAATCAATATTGGTTTTCACTCAGTGTTTTCCAATATTGGTTGCTTTAGAAATATCTAAAAGGAGCAAACTCTTGCAAAGCTGTAAAGGTTAGATCTATCAAGAAAAACGATCCCACACAGAACTTTAATACACAACAAAAACAAAAAATCGAACAAAATTCTGCCAGCTTACTTAAGTGACGCAAGTTCAGCAATGACCAAACAAGAGATCAACCTAACACCTCGGAGACCCCGGAAGTTTTCTCATTCCATGTAATTTCAACCAAAAAAACTTTCCCCGCAATGCCTATGCCGACCTTTGGGTGCTAAAACATTAACCCTTATACATATTCACTATCTGCTAAATTAATCTTTTCGAAAATCTTAACATATCTAAAATGAGCGTTAAGATTTAAAGCCGACAGATTATACCAATACCCTTTGGAATAGCTAAACATATGCTCGTTTAAAGATATGCTCATTGAAGTTGGTAAATTCACTTTTCCCGTGGATTTCGTTATTCTTGAAATGGAAGAAGATAGTAAAGTTCCACTCATTTTGGGACGACCTATTCTTCACACTGCTGATGCAGTAATTCGAGTTAAACAGAAATAACTCAACCTTAGAGTTAGAACTGAACGAATGATTTTCAATATCGATTCTGCAATGAAACACTCCTATTTAAACGATGATACATGTTTCAGTATCGATGTCATCGATGAAATCTTAGAAGAAGATTTCGACGCTCTTCTAGACAAAGGTAGTAAAATTCTTCATTCCATTGAAGGAACCCTTCTCGAAGAAGAAATCTTTGCTGAATTTGATGAATTCATGGCAATGACTGCCGATGAAAACTCTGACTCTGAATCCGATACCGAAGATCCGCCATTCGAAAAAATCACCATCAATACTGATTATAAGATCAAAACATCTCTCGAAGAACCTCCTACGGATCTCGAACTTAAACCCCTTCCTGATAATCTGGAATATGTATTCCTGGAAGAACCCTCCTTTCTTCCTGTTATCATATCATCTCAGCTATCCAAAGAAAAGAAAAACAAACTCATATCTGTCCTTAAAAAGCACAAGCAAGCTTTTGCTTGGAAAACAACATATATTCCTGGTATTTGCCCATCATTTTGCAAACACAAGATACAACTTCTGGATGATAAGAAACCCGTTGTCCAAAAACAAAGAAGGTTAAATCCGAACATGCAGGAAGTTGTCAAAAAAGAAATCATGAAACTCTTGGATACAAGCATAATTTATCCAATTTCCAATAGTCCTTGGGTTAGTCCTATCAACTGTGTACCAAAGAAAGGTGGTATTACAGTTGTCACCAACGAAAATGATGAACTTGTTCCAACCAGAACCATTACGGGTTGGCGAGTATGCATCGATTATCGTAAACTCAATGAAGCAACCACAAAAGATCATTTTCCTTTACCATTTATGGATCAAATGCTAGAAAGACTCGCAGGAAATAAATATTTCTGTTTCCTCGATGGTTTTTCTAGGTATTTTCAAATTCCTATCGATCCTAATGATCAAGAAAAAACAACATTCATGTGTCCTTTCGGCACATACGCTTATAGGCGAATGCCTTTCGGGCTATGTAATGCTCCTGCCACATTTCAAAGGTGTATGTTGGCAATCTTTCACGATATGATCGAAGAATCAGTCAAAGTATTCATGGACGATTTCTCCGTCTTTGGAAACTCTTTCGACACATGCCTAAACAACCTTGATAAAATGCTCCAACGTTGTAAAGACGCTCATCTCGTCCTAAACTGGGAAAAATGTCATTTCATGGTCAAAGAAGGAATTGTGCTCGGACACAAGGTGTCCAGTGCAGGACTTGAAGTCGACAAAGCAAAAATCGATGTGATCTCAAAACTTCCACCCCCTACAAATATAAAAGGTGTTAGAAGCTTTCTCGGACATGCCGGTTTTTACCGACGTTTCATTAAAGACTTCTTGAAAATTGCTCGACCTATAACTAAACTGCTCGAAAAAGATACTCCATTTGAATTCGACGATGAATGTCAAAAAGCTTTTGAATCATTGAAAGAGAAACTCACATGTGCTCCTGTGATCGTAAGCCCGAACTGGAATCTTTCGTTTGAACTTATGTGTGATGCAAGTAATTTCACTGTAGGAGCCGTCTTAGGTCAAAAATATGGTAAAAACTTTTACCAGATCTACTTCGCAAGCAAAACTCTTAATTCCGCTTAACAAAAATACACCGTAACCAAAAAAGAACTTATGGTTGTAGTTTTTGCATTTGACAAATTCAGATCCTATCTTATTCTTTTAAAAACTATTGTTCATACCGATCATTCAGCTCTAAGGCACTTATTCAAAAAGCAAGATGCTAAACCACGCCTTATTCGATGGATCTTACTTCTACAAGAATTCGACATAGAAATCAAAGATAGAAAAGGTACCAAAAATGTTGCAGCCGATCACTTATCCCGACTTGAAAACAATGAGACAAGCGATGATAGTGAAGTCGATGATAACTTTCCCGGAGAAACTCTTATGGAAATCAACACCAAAGACGAACCGTGGTTCGCAGACTTTGCAAACTACCTAGTCGGTAATATTATACTAAAGGGATGACATATCAACAAAAGAATAAATTTTTCTCTGACCTCAAACACTACTTTTGGGAGGAACCTTACCTTTTCAAAGTATGTTCCGATGGTATGATCAGACGTTGTATATCTGGACCAGAAACCCGAACCATTTTAGATAAATGTCACCACGGACCAACAGGTGGACATTATGGACCCAACATAACTGCTAAAAAAGTCCTTGATTCAGGATTTTACTGGCCAACAATCATCAAAGAAGCTCATACTCTAGTCCGCTTATGTGAAGCATGCCAAAAGACATATATCAAACGTGATGAAATGCCTTAAAACAACATTAAGTTTGTGAATTTTTTGACATATATGGGGGTATCGACTTTATGGACCATTCCTAAATCATATAAGTTTTGGATAATTCTAGTCGCTGTTGAATAAGTATCCTAAATGGGCCGTCGCTCAAGCTTTAACCAACCAATGATGCCCGAGTAGTTATCGCCTTCTTTAAAGAAACTATTCTGCCGTTTCGGAATGCCCAAAGCTCTAATCAGCGACCGAGGTACTCACTTCTGTAACAAAATAATGGAAAAAACTATGAAAAGATATAGAGTTAATCACCGTTTCTCTACATCTTATCACCCTCAAACTAGTGGTCAAGTTGAAAACACGAACAGAGCTCTTAAAAGAATTCTTGAAAAAGCTGTTAAAGACAATCCTGCTATTTGGGTCATGAATTCTGGAGATGCTCCTTTTTTTATTTTTCTTTTTTTTTGTGGGGCCTTTCGCACTGCCTACAATAAACACCTACCGGTAACCATACCAACAAAAAACTAATATATATGGAAAGAACTGCCATTTACCATTTGAAATTGAACACCGTGCATATTGGGCATTGAAGAATTGCAACCAAGATTTAATCGCTACTGGTGAGAAAAGAATGTTCCAGTTACACGAGTTAGATGAACTTAGACACCAAGCTTATGAAAACTCTCGTTTATACAAGGAAAGAACCAAAGTCTGGCATGGCAGAAAATTAAGAATGAGAAAGGAATTCAAATAAGGTAATAAAGTCCTGCTATTTCACTCAAAGTATTAATTTAAACAACCGAAACTCAGATCCTGATGGTTAGGACCTTATATAGTGAAACATCAATACCCATCTGGATATGTTGAACTTTATGGAAAAGATGGAAAGACATTCATAGTCAATGACCATCGACTTAAACTATATCACGAAGAAGACAATGACCCAAGGGAAGCAGTCACTCCTTTTTTCCCAAACTAATGACTCCCAAAATACGAGTCTAGCTAACGACTCTCTTAAAAATTAAGCGCTTCTCGGGAGGCAACCCGTGCTTTCACTTAAGTGTGGAGGAGTTCCTCCTCCATTCTTCTACTAATATTATTTATTTAAAAAAAAACAAAAATATTTTCTTTTTGTGTGCTTTTGTATATTTACTCTTATGCAGGTAATTTCTAGCTCGGAAGTTATGATAAAATTTACGACGTATGCTCAAGATAGCTCTACCTTAGCTATGCATTTCTCTATGCCCCGGGAAGTACCGTTTTCCCTAATTTATCTCTATTATCAGTTATCACATTGAGGGCAATGTTCAACTTAAGTGTGAGGAGAGCCATTAGGCAATAATTTAATCATATCCCTCTATGTTTTACCTGTTAAAAATTTTTAGTGATATTTTATGAAAAACTCTTAGCTATATATGCTTTCAAAAGTTAAAAAATGCTTCTTAGTAAGGCCAAATTCCTACCACTAGGATTGACATTATAGCTAGCACACCCCAATCCATTAAAATTGTGAGAAATCTAAGCCTTTAGAATATTCAGGTATCCACCTTTGGTACCTAAGATAATTGATGCCTTTAGCTTGTTCGAGTTAAGGTTTGATTGCAGTCATATGTGTCTATTCCGTCGTTACGGATGTGTATGTATGGTCTTTGTCACCTTTTCTGGAACATTGGTATTGGTGTATATTTATTTTGAGAGAGCCAGTAATTTAGAAGCTCTAGAACTTGTGCTTAATTATCATTTACTAGACCGAAGCCTATCACATGTAATGTATCCCGCAAGTCTATGTTATTGCAAGCGATCCCTTAAATGCTATGTTGCTGAAGTATCTGAAAATTGATTGAAGATGGTCCAGTTGCCAAAAGCTAAGTGTTTGGTAAAAAAAAGAAAGAAAAATTATATATGTGTCATAATCGTTCGAAGAAATAAAGGCTAATGTTCGGCACATGAAGATTGAATCCTCTCTAGTACCCAAGTTCTGCCATTCGGTCAGGTTTATGTGTTAAGTACAAACCTATGGTAGCTGTCTAGATTATGTCTGTGCAAATTGAGTGTTCTTTTTTTTTTTTTTTTATTCCAAAAATCATATCTAAACCCTATCTGAGTGGCTGAGTGAATTTTAAAATCAAACACTATCCCTATGTAAGGTGCTATGTTATATGTCTATGCCTGAAAAGTTATCTAAAATGCAATCTCTTATAAAAAAATAAATTTTCTCCACGTCACGATAAATGATTTTATTTTCTCGCTTCCATTGCTTGAGGGCAAGCAATAAGCTAAGTGTGGAGGGATTTGATAATGTTCAATTTATACATGTTTTCTATGGCGTTATTTAATTATATTTGATCATTTCTCGTGAACTTTCGATACTTAATTAAGCTTAAATTGCTTATAGGTTTACTTGAAGACTCTAAAGACCCAAGCTCAAGAATCTATACACTTTGGGAGGCAAATACAAGAAAAGAAAGATTTTTAGCCAAATTCAAGAAGTCCGCCGCACTTGTTACATTGTGCGCCGCACTTTCCTCTGAAGTTCAAACACCGCCGCACTTACAACATTGTGCGCCGCACATTTTCCCAAAGATTGAAGAATTAAAGTCCATTAAATGCACCTGCATTAACTCCTCAAAACCGCCACACTTATTTGTAAGTGCGCCGCACTTCCAGTAAAAGTCATTAAATGCTATCGCATTAACTCACCAAGTCCGCCGCACTTATTTGTAAGTGCGCCGCACTTTTCACCAAATTTTGCCTATAAATTGAGACGAAATTTCTCAAACAATTCATTCCTCTCACACCCATTTCCCACTACCTATCTCATTCTACACACACATATCTTTCCCCTTTCACCAAAACACCAAGAAATACCTTTTCCCTTGAAGAAAAAGATCTAACGATCAAGAACGAAGAAGTTTTCTTACCTTGTTATTGAAATAATGGAAATTTATGTAATGAGTACTTTTGTTATGAACTCCTTAGCCATGAGAGGCTAAATCTCTCATGACTACTCGGTGAAGTTACGATAATGAATAAGTGTTTGGTATGATCTTGACCGCTTTAATCCTAAGCTTATGTTGCAACCCTGTTATATCCCATCTTATCTATTTTTGCTTATCAACTTAGATTATTAGTTCATATCGTATAGGTCGAAGACCGTTATGATCTATGTGGTTTTAAAGATTTGTCTATGGTCTTTAACGTCTGTGGCCGAGAAATCCACTTTCGTAAATTGATAAACAAAATAAGCTTTGATATAATAGTAACTGGATTATTTGAGTGACACATTTGGTCTGGTTAACTAAATATAAGTCTTAAGTTAACAAGTTGATTTGTGAAAACGTTTTCTGACGAGAAATCGTCTTTATAAATTAATGCCCCATCTTCGAGGTCAAATCATTTCCAACACTTATAAGTTATTTTTTCAACTATCCCAGAATGTCCATCATCTTTTATCATTGGTAAAGTAAAAATTATTTTCAAAATTGTTAAAGTTTATTTTCTTTCTGATTATTTGAACACTACTCTAATCCCTGTGGACGACCTGGTCTTATCTAAAAAGATTATACTACATACGTGGGTTATACTTTTACCCGTGTGTTTTCATATAATTATCCGGTATTTTCAGTCTTATAATTTTAAAGCTTTTGAAACACATCAACATGATTAATTTTCTGTTGACATGCCATCTTTATTAAAAAATTTAAAAAAACCTTTAGTTTATAATACTTTTAACATATACTAGATTTATAAATGCATGAAAAACAACCCGCATGACATTTTTGGTCCAGATGCTCTCATAATTGCAGCATATAGTGTATTTTTTATTAATATTTACAGGGAATAGTGATTTTGAAACAAAAAGACATGATAAGGTAAACTTATAGTTATCCTACATCGATTTTATATACTTAATGGGTGTTGAGTAATTGCTCGGTTGGGCTTGGCTGGCCAAAGGGCTCTACTCCAGAATTTTATAAAAATTTAGGTAACAATTAGAGTGCCAAGTAAAAATACTAAAATTATTGTTCTTATAATTTCTGAAGAAAATGAATGTAACAGAATTGGCATTAAAAATAGACTTTCGGCGACTCTCAACCCATTTGACCTGATTTCTTTATACTCTTTTTTTTTACGCATTTGACGTATTAGAGATAGAAATAACTGGAATGAACCCATTTGTAAGTTAAATGTTCAAATTGTTGCTTCTATGTTAAAGTTTAGGAAGATAAACAAGATCATGTTTAGCAGTAGTTGTAGTTATACAAATCACTTTGTTCATCATCATTTATTATCACTGTCAAGGAAAACATATATATATATATATATATATTCTCAAACAAAAGATTACAGAGTAGTAGAAACAATTCTATGGCTACACTCACATGGCCACTCAACAAACTACACACCATAGCCAAAAAAGAATAGATCAACCTCCAATGAGCTGATAAGAAGATAAAATTTTCATTTTTTAGTACTAGCACCCCACCTTATATTTAATAACCCGACACGACATTGTCATTTTTGTGCCTTTAAGCATATGTCATAACATGGATAAATTTGTCAACATGTATTTTTATTTTCTATGGCACACTTTGTTTTTGTTTTATATTAATGGGTTGAAACGTTTCATTCTTTCAGTTCTGTCACATATGAGGGAACACAACTACTCGTTATCTTTGAAGTCTTTGCGGGTAAAGTAAATTGTTAAATATTCATCTTTGTATAGGTCAACCTTCCTTATCTTTATACTATATGTTGTTGATTTAACTATATGATATATTGATATTTGTAGAAATAGAGACAAGAATTTGGTGTGTCAAAATTAACTGAACAATAGATGCGTCACCACGAATAATCACCACCTTCTGCACCCCAGCCGCGGCTTCAGCCGCCGCTATCCCTATCGACACCACCATCACCGCCACCTCTCCACGCCCTCACCATCATCATCCCCATCGTCACCACATCCACCTTAGCCGCTGCCACACCACCGCCGCAGCCTCCTCACCATCATCATATCCTCTCCACCGTCACCCCCGCTGTCACCATGACAGGGGTGCGTTTGGGTGGCAGCCACCACCATGGTGTGCGTTTGGCTTATCTTAAAACCAACAAGGTGCGTTTGGTGTTTATATGCACCATCAAGGGTGCATTTGGTTATTCTTAGCACCAAAAGGGTGTGTTTGGTCTTGATAAAACCCAGCCAAGGGTGCGTTTTGGTTTTGAAATAACACCACAACAGGGTGTGTTTTGTTTTGCACCAGCAGGGGTGCGGCTGGTTTCTCACAAAAAATGGTGCGTTGGTTTAGTTTTTGCACGAGAAGGGTGCGTCCGGCTTGGGTATTAAGCACCAAAGGGTGCATTGGGTTTAAGTAAAAGCCCATAGGGTGCGTTTGGTTGTTATTTTGTCACAAAAAGGGTGCATGTGGTTTTGTCTCAGGCACCAAGAGTGTGTCGGGTTATAATTGTCTTTTTATTTGTTTGTTTGATTTCGTTTAGACATAGATTGAAACTCGCGAAGATTTGCAATATTTATTGATTAAGGGAAAACTTTGAGTTTTGTAAAAATGGGAAAAGTCGTATAAATGAATAAGTTATGCCGAAATTTCTATAAAATTTTATACTTAGAAATTTTCATTATAATTCTATTATTTTAGAAACCCGATAAAAAGGGGGAGTTATATAGTTTTAAGAATTATTAATTCGTAATGATACAACGAACCGGAAATAACCAAAAACTATACTTTCACAAACGAGACAGCCATTTTAGTTAAAAAGGAGACGAGATACTTATTTATAAAATATTATTTTATAAATTCCCGACTGGAAGATAAAGTCATAACCTTTGTAAAAGTTTTGAGAACATCGTTTATATAACTCGTAACTTTAAAACGTACGTTTACTTTTAAGCAAGAACGTTTTTATTAATTTAATTGTTGATTTTCAAAACGTGTCAAAATATTTTTATTTCAATTATTTTTCTCACTTTCTTTATATAATACTTGCAAAGTATTATATACTTCATATTATTCTTTTGGGTGTTTTTCTTTGTCATATAATTCACTGTATGAATTATACACTTGTTCATTTTAATATGTAATATATAGGGAATATATTACATACTTAGCGTTTGCCTTTCGGTTTATTTTATTTAACCAACCACCGAGCTATTACAACTTGAGATCTGAATCCTTTATCAACGTGCGCGTTGATGTAACCATCCATCAGAAAACCCAGATACATTATCCTAGGCTAGTAGGATATAACCGTTAAGATAAACCGCAACTTCTTGGTCGAGCCATTCCAGTTTCCGTTTGTCTGGCGCATAATATGCGCATTCCCGCCAATCGTTCTACAACATCGATGTGAGTTTATAGCCCCTCTTTCACTTGTTTTACATTCACTTTACAAATCTCGAGGGAGAATACATGCTCAATACAACTTGTTTACATATTCATTTACAATATCTTTTACATACTATTATACACACTTGGTTTACATACTTGATTTCGCAACTCATTACAAACACCATTACATGGTTGATTACAAACTTGGTTTCCTCCAATACTCGTTTACATTCTCCATTTGCATACACTTTTACGAAATTGGCTTTACATACTCATTACAAACATCAATTACTTATTATATCACCTCCTTTCTACTTATGGATTTAATACTCAAAACTTTTTACAAATATTGGTACGTTTATTTTTGGACATAGTGTTTCATTATCATTTCTGTTTACGTGTTTGCCTAAGTAGCTAAACCCACTATTGTCTATTATCACGAACTGTTAAATTCTTGACCGGAGGACCGGTTGAGGGAGCACGAGTGTATAAATAGATCTATTTGGGATTGACATCCCTGTTCGGGTGAGTAGCTCTCACTAGTTTCGACCATACTGAAACACGAATGTATGGGACAAATGTTATATCAATTTTAAGAAAATCAACTAGATTACTTTTCAAACGACACATTTAGAGGCCGTTCTCTTGTATCTTGTGCTGTTGTATTATGAAGTAACACTCCCAGACATATTTCCACTGCGGCACATTTTTGGGGGTGTTACAGATTGGTATCAGAGCACTGGTTATAGAGAACTAGGTTGCATATTTTACCCTAGACGATAACCGTTTTCACAAACATTGCATCACATCAAACATTTTCAAAGTGCATACACACTACTTGCTTACTTGCTTACATTACTTGTTATATTACGTGCTTACATGAGATACATATAATATATATATATATACCTACATTCCCTTTGCGTATATCGTACATTTATTTATACTAGTTGGTTACCCGCGCATAGCGGCGATAATAGAAAATTTACTAACTCAACTTTTTACGTAATTTTCTACCCGCTTACAACACTTTAAATGTATGTGTTCGTTGTATGTGTTCGTTTGGGTTTTCCATAGCTTTCCCGCAACACCATATTAACATCATCATTCTCGCATGTAAAGAGACAATACACTCTCCGAAAGTATATAGTTTTAACGTATCAAGTTTATATTTAATTAAGATTAAAGTTGTAAAAAATATAAATCAACATAAAATAAACTCACTAAAAATGTAAAAAACAAAAATATTATAAAATATAACAAAATGTATGTTGAATTAAAGAGCACAAAGTTTTAAAAAATATGGTAAAATTAGATCATAATAAAATTAAATTGATAAAAAGATATTTCAATTTGAAAATAAATGTGATTTTTTAATCAAAAGGTGACACATGTCACTTTTTGATGTGATTCACAAAAATGAGATGAATGGTCAAGATTGCACCTCCTTATCTTAATTTTTAATGGGTCCCACATTATAAATGCTTTATATAGTAGTATAGATAAGAATTATTTATCTAAATACCAAAACATCTTCTTAGACATTGTGAGTTGCACAATGGTCTCACTTCGTTCTCAAACATTGTAAATTAAACAATGGTCTCCAAAAATATTTTTTATAACTTTTTACAATATCGTATTACACGAAAGCCATCATAATTTTTGTTTACATGAGATTATGTATGAATCTAAGCATTACAAGTCTTGTATGGGCTGGACTTGTAATAGGAGGATTGATATGATAATTGCTATGTTGACTCGTTCAAAATGACCTTTATCTTATTTACTTTAACCGAGTACTCATTAACTGTCTTGAACTCTATGTCGATTTCCCCTGATTGTTTCACTCTCTATCTCCGAAGACGAGTTTCAAACACTCGTGACATACTCATTAGAGCACTTGTATCGTCATGTCATCCACCACCTTGAAAACTTTGTGTGTACGCGTGTTGCGTCAGAAATTATTAAGCAGGATGATTTATAATCTCTTTATTTAAAAGGATTAGGACGCCTCTTCATTTAAATAAAGAAATTGTAAATCACCGAACCATAAGTTTATCAATTCATTATTTACATAAATTGGGATGCTTTTTTATGCAAATAATAAATTATAAATGAGTGGGCTTAATGATATCCAATATGACACGAGTATGAACTCGAACCCGAAAATCACCAGAATCCGTTAAAAATGTCTAGAAACACAATCGTGCCTTACCACTCAGCAGAATCTAAAGGCCTCACTTGAACTACCTTATCTCATTCTTAAGATATTACTTTTGCCGTTACAAATCCTTACAACCAGGAACTGTTTGTGGAGCTAACTGACTTGTGCACACTGGAACTAATGGAGTTGATTCATCCTTGAACTAATGACTAAGTACCATATTCCGCCGTCTATCGCATAAGCTCTCCCGCGAGCTCCTCCCATTTGTTGAAACTATTCTGGGGATATTGTTTCTCGAATGTCCTCACTCTTTGCATCCCATCACCATTTGTTATAGTTATTGTCGTTATGGTTGCTGTTGTTGGGTCCTAGAGCGGTCCCAGCTTGTACAACTTTATCCAATAGGTAATGCAACCCCCCTTAAACTAGATAAACACCTATCGACGAAAGAGATAGTCAAACTATTCATTTCGGGCCACTAGTGCGAAGGCTTAGATCGCGATACATCCTAGTACTACCAAGTAAGTTGGATACTTACATCCATTAGCCTCGTCCGATATTAATCACCAAACATTACAGATATCAAAAACGAGACTCTGTGCTTGAACATCTAAAACGTTATGTAAACATACTCACGCGACTACACCTTTCTCCTCCGATGCTTTCACTATTAAGAGACTTTCTTTATAACGCGGTTATATCAGTCATAAGACCTGTAATGATATTTTTTTTTGAGATGCCTATTTTTATGGATTAAATATCCTGGTCAAACCCAGCCAAAATTTTGGTATAATGAGAAGTGTCGAAACATCTAATTTTGCTGACTAAAGTTATCAACGCCATGTTTAAAAACTGGTTTATTAAATCTTAAATCTTTTCTTGGGCACTCAATCGGTTAACGCAAATTAAATCTCGGGACGAGATTTCTTTAAGGGGTAGGTACTGTAACAACCGGCAATTTTCGGAATTTTAAATGACTATTTTACCCTATGACCTTTTCGGGTCCGACTTGACTTTTTGACTTTTGATCTTTTATTGCCACATAAAAACGATTACCGCGTAACCGGTAATTTTTTGGAACATATTTAAGTAATAAATCATATTTATTATTACATATCTCTCATGTGCAAATTTATTTTTAACTATTTGACTTGAAAACGAGAAGATATACGTTATTCCTAAGTTGACTTATCAAAAACGACCCGCTAAATCACGTTTTCACGACTCGGACTCTAAAGCAATTTGATGTAAAACGACATTCCAGACAACTTTTTAGTTTTGCCCGAGACCCGAAAATAAGCAGAAAATGACCGAAATACCTTCGTAAAGTTTTAGAAACAAGAACAACGCGTACCGACCCGAAAATAATTAAATTATATTTAATTATCACTATTTATTAAATAAAAATATTTAATAAATTATTTATCATTTTATTCAGAAACGTTTGTTGAAAACACGAATATTTAAATTAAAGTTTCATTTTTCGGACAAAGCATGCCCGTGATACCCGATGGATACACAAATAAATAATAGACATTTAAATAAATTTTATAAAACATTTATAAAATTCTAGTCGTGTAAATACTCATTTTGTTGGAAAAATCATTTGGAACGCAATGACGCAATTTTCGTATTTTGAATAGTCCGTTAACTAGCTCAAACGGGTCCCGAACCATTATTCTACAAAAATTACACTTTTGGTCCTTGTAGTATACTTTCAGCATCACCCCTCAAGTATTATACAACTTACATTTTTTATATATCACTTTCATATATATAAAATAACAAATTAGGTTATACTCATTTTTAACCTAACCCTAAATACACACACTTCTCCCTCCTCCCTTTTCCGGCGCAGTCACCGGATCCGGCCAAACTTCCGGCCACCCTTTTTTCGGCCTCCACCACCACCGTACGCCATCATCACCACCAGATCCACCGTCACCACGAATCATCACCACCATCCGCACCCCAGCCGCGGCTTCAGCCGCCACTATCCCCATCGACACCACCATCACCGCCACCTCTCCACGCCATCATCATCCCCATCGTCACCACCTCCAACTTAGCCGCTGCCACATCACCGTCACAGCCTCCTCACCATCATCATCTCCTCGCCACCGTCACCCCCGCTTTCACTATGACAGGGGTGCGTTTGGGAGGCAGCCACCTCCATGGTGTGTGTTTGGCTTATTTTAAAACCAACAGGGTGCGTTTGGTGTTTATATGCACCATCAAGGGTGCCTTTGGTTATTCTTAGCACCGAAAGGGTGTGTTTGGTCTTGATAAAACCCAGCCAAGGATGCGTTTTTGTTTTGAAATAACACCACAGCAGGGTGCGTTTTGTTTTGCACCAGCAGGGTGCGGCTGGTTTCTCACAGAAAAGGGTGCGTTGGTTTAGTTCTCGCACGAGAAGGGTGCGTCCGGCTTGGGTATTAAGCACCAAAGGGTGCGTTGGGTTTAAGTAAAAGCCCATAGGGTGCGTTTGGTTTAGTATAAACTACATAGGGTGCGTTTGGTTTGGATAGCACCCAAAGGGTGCGTTTGGTTGTTATTTTGTCACAAAAAGGGTGCGTGTGGTTTTGTCTCAGGCACCAAGAGTGTGTCGGGTTATAATTGTCTTTTTATTCGTTTGTTTGATTTCGTTTAGACATATATTGAAACTCGCGGAGATTTACAATATTTATTGATTAAGGGAAAACTTTGAGTTTTGTAAAAATGGGAAAAGTCGTATAAACGAATAAGTCATGCCGAAATTTCTATAAAATTTTATACTTAGAAATTTTCATTATAATTCTATTATTTTATAAACCCAATTAAAAGGGGGAGTTATATAGTTTTAAGAATTATTAATTCGTAATGATACAACGAACCGGAAATAAACAAAAACTATACTTTCACAAACGAGACAGCCATTTTAGTTAAAAAGGAGACGAGATACTAATTTATAAAATATTATTTTATCAATTCCCGACTGGAAGATAAAGTCATAACCTTTGTAAAAGTTTTGAGAACATCATTTATATAACTCGTAACTTTAAAACGTGCATTTACTTTTAAGCAAGAACGTTTTTATTAATTTAATTGGTGATTTCCGAAACGTGTCGAAATATTTTTATTTCAATTATTTTTCTCACATTCTTTATATAATACTTGCAAAGTATTATATACTTCATATTATTCTTTTGGGTGTTTGTCTTTGTCATATAATTCACTGTATGAATTATACACTTGTTCATTTTAATATGTAATATATATGGAATATATTACATATTTTGCGTTTGTCTTTCGGTTTATTTTATTTAACCAACCACCGAGCTATTACAACTTGAGATCTGAATCCTTTATCAACGTGCGCGTTGATGTAACCATCCATCGGAAAACCCAGATACATTATCCTGGGCTAGTAGGATATAACCGTTAAGATAAACCGCAACTTCTTGGTCGAGCAATTCCAGTTTCCGTTTGTCTGGCGCATAATATGCGCATTCTCGCCAATTGTTCTACAACATCGATGTGAGTTTATAGCCCCTCTTTCACTTGTTTTACATTTACTTTACAAATCTCGAGGGAGAATACATGTTCAATGCAACTTGTTTACATATTCATTTACAATATCTTTTACATACTATTCTACACACTTGGTTTACATACTTGATTTCGCAACTGATTACAAACACCATTACATGGTTGATAACAAACCTGGTATCATACTTCGTTACATACTCATTTGCATACACGTTTACGAAATTGCTTACATACTAATTACAAACTCAATTACTTGATTTATATCACACTCTTTCTACTTATGGATTTAAGTACTCAAAGCTTTTACGAATATGATGGTTACTTTATTTTTGGACACAAGTGTTTTCGGTTATCATTTCCTGTTTACGTGTTTGCCTAAGTAGCTAAACCCACTATTGCCCATTATCATGAACTGTTAAATTCTTGACCGGAGGACCGGTTGAGGGAGCGCGAGGGTATAAATAGATCTATTTGGGATTGACATCCCTGTTCGGGTGAGTAGCTCTCACTAGTTTTGACCCTACTGAAACACGATTGTATACATGTCGAAACAATTTAGATGTTACGGGTTTGAACATCTACACGGGCCTTTATTTGCATTAAATTGCATTCATAGATGTCGAGCTTCGGTGTCATGAGTTTAGTGCAACCGTAGATACATTTATGTGGTACTGCATCTGTTATAGTAGACCCATACATTTTGGAAAAATCAACAAAATCAATGTCCATACTACCTTATTGAATATTACTAATTACGGAACACTTTTCATTATGATGCAATTATGGGACAAATGTTATATCAATTTTAAGAAAATCAACGAGATTACTTTTCAAACGACACATTTAGAGGTCGTTCTCTTGTATCTTGTGTTGTTGTATTATGAAGTAACACTCCCTGACATATTTCCGCTGCGACACATTTTTGGGGGTGTTACAAAAACAATTAAAAACTTTGAGTTTTCTGGACCTGGGCGTATGACGCCGTCAGGGTTGTTATGACCCCGTCACAGGTGTCGTGGTGACGGCGTCGCGTGTAAATCGTGACGTCGTCTCCACATTTTGTGAAAACGAAATTTTTGTTTTTGATGAAAAATTTCCTGCACTTGATTCCATAAGTTAATTCCTGTACAAATAGCTGCATAAAACCTGATATTTAACAATTCAATCATATGACTCGAAACTGACGCGAATTAATCTAAACAATTTATTTAACATGCTTGAACTTGGCTCAAAAGCTGGATAAATTTCCCTACACTTATTATTTGCAAAATAACTTTGATTTAAATTAAGATGAGGTTAAAGACAAACAAAGCATGATTACAAGATCGTTGAAACATAATAAAACAAACTATAAAGAATTAAAACACACATGACACTCCTAATTGCGGGAAAAGTAAATTGGGTTGCCTCCCAAGAAACGCTTTTCTTTATTAACGTGTCTTGTAGCTAGACTCGAAGTCATACGTCCTTACGTGACTTCTCCTTTAACATCCATTCTAGTTACATATTCAGGGCCTAACTCTAAACATTCCTTGTAGAACCCTAATATCTTACCCATTACATAGTCAACCCCTCTTCTTTTATCCTCCTCGTTCCTAAGATAGATTGATTTTGTGTGTTCCTTTTCAAGGTTTGACAACGAGTTGTACTGTTTTATCTTATGGGGCATTTTATAGGCAACTGCATCGTCTCCGTTAGCGAACCTAACTACTCCTTCGAGTAGGTCGTGAGTCATATTGGATATTTCAATGAAAGACCTCCCTAGTATTATTTGTGACAACCTAGGGTCTATGATTGAGCTAATATCCTCGACAATCATGAAGTCTACAACATAGGTGAAGTTTCCTATGAATACATGTATCCCTTTAATCCTCCCTATGAAATTACCAATTCCTCCATTTGCATTTTCCCTAGGGTTAAGTTTTCTCCTCATGATCCAATTATACATCATTCGGGTCATGATATTTAGAGGGGAGTTAAGGTCAATGTAGGCTTTTTCGACATGCACATGCCCAATGTTTCATGGTATCTTAAGGTTGGAGGAGCATCCTTCCCTGATGATGAGGTTTTGTAGAAATATTAAGGGGATCAGGCCACACATAAGGTACTTATGGTGGGTTAGCTCATCTCTAGTTGGAACCATGTCGAAGTACTCTACTGCCGGTCCTTTTGTTATTGTCCCTTCACCTTCATTGGGACTCTCATTTTGAGGTTCATCATTATCTCATATGATCTCGATGAACATTACTTCTCCATCTTCCTACTTAGTGCAGACAAATCTTGTATTAGAGGATTGGGGAACCAATCCGATCGATTTAAGCATCGAATTCAGCTTTCGTACCTGTTCTATGGCGATGGAAGCTAATGGATCAGGTTGTGGATGTGGGTTAGAGTTGATGTTTCCAAGACTGCCTACGTTAGGCTCATTAACTTGGGATTCTTCAGGCTGCTTGGGGTGGATTGTGATGGCGTTGATTAAGCTATGGATGTGGGTTGAGGATTGCGGATTTTCAGTTGGGTAAGAACGAGCAGACAAAACTAGTTGAGTCCCCAGTTTGATCGGGCCACACATAAGGTACTTATGGTGGGTTAGCTCATCTATAGTTGGAACCGTGTTGAAGTACTCTACCGCCGGTCCTTCTGTTATTATCCCTTCACCTTCATTGGGACTCTCATTTTGAGGTTCATCATCATCTCGTATGATCTCGATGAACATTACTTCTCCATCTTCCGCCTTAGTGTAGACAAATCTTGTATTAGAGGATTGGGGAACCAATCCGAGCGATTTAAGCATCAAATTCAGCTTTCGTACCTGTTCTGTGGCGATGGAAGCTAATGGATCAGGTTGTGGATGTGGGTTAGAGTTGATGTTTCCAAGACTGCCTACGTCAGGCTCATTAACTTGGGATTCTTCAGGCTAATTGGGGTGGATTGTGATGGCGTTGATTGAGCTATGGATGTGGGTTAAGGATTATGGATTTTCAGTTGGGTAAGAACGAGCAGAAAAAACTAGGTAAGTCCTTAGTTTAGGGTTCTTAACTGTATCGCTAGGTAAGGTGCCCGCTATTTGATCGATGATGGCCTTCAACACAGTGTCTATTTTGTTGGTCATCTCACCTTGTTGTCGTTTGAAATCGGCTTCAAACTTGGATAATCTAGCGTCTTAAGATGCCATGAAGTTGGAAACCAGCCCTTCTATATTTGATTGATCGTTAAAATTTTGAGGACGGTTGTTGAAGGAACGGTTTGGGATCGAACCACTGGGTTAGAACCGGTTAGATGGGTTTGAGAAATTCTTTTAGGAATTTTGGGGTTGTCTCCACCTAAGGTTTTGGTGACTTTTCCATGACGGATTATAGGTGTCACCAAGATTGTTTTGCTCGGGCTTGAAGGTATACCACTTACCTCCCGCTTCATCGGTACGCGAGGATGCGTATTCAACAAAGGCTTGTTCGGGATCTTTCATGCAATACAGAGTGTCATAAGGACCATTGCAGATTTCACATGAGGTAGTGATTTTGTTCACTTGAGTAGGTTGTTTCGGAGCAAGATGAGCTTCCATCAAGCATTGGACTTGATTTTCGAGCTCGATTAGACGGCGGTTGGATGTACTCGGGACATCTTGAGGCAAAGCGATTGCCTTGACCGGCTTAGCGAAATCCCTTGGGTCGTTCCAACTTTCATTGTCATAGAAGGCGAGGTCCTCTAATAATGCCCATGATTTTTGGCATTTCGGTCACGAATCTTACCACCGGCCGATTGATCGATGGTTCGTCTTGTGATGGGATTGACATGGTCATAAAAAATTTGGACTTAGAGCCAAAGGTCGATGCCATAATGAGGGACTATTTGGAGTAAGTTCTTGAAACGAGTACATGCTTCAAAGAGAGATTCACATTGATGTTGTTAGAACATCAAGATGTCATTTTAAAGTTTAGAAGTTCTTCCTAGTAGAAAGAATTAAGCAAGGAAACAGGTAGTAAGATCGTCCTAAGTAGAGATGGATCTTGCTAGAAGACGTTCAAGCCAATTGATAGCTTGATCGTGAAGGAAAAATTGAAAAACGCAGGCGCGTCCTTTCCCTATTTGGAACATCAAGGTCAAGTAACTCCACAAGTTTTAGAAAATCCATAAGTTGTTGGCTTGGATCCTCAGACCAAATTTCGTGGAATGAGCATCCGTTTTGCACCAA